>WBMZ01012893.1:20030-161224 GCA_013400975.1 Atrichornis clamosus | reverse complement strand
TATATATATATATGTATATCCATTCTTTTATCCTCCATTTTCTTTTGTCCTAGAGGTAAATTTTAGTTTCCTCCAAAATTCATTCCCTTTTGAATCTCCTGAAGAAACTTGTAATTCCTAAGCATTGCTATCCCACCTCTCACATGCTATTTGAGTAGTCTTTCATGATTCATAAATATGGGGAGGTGTTAAGTAGAAAAATTAAAAGGTTGGCACTATTTTTAACTGAAATCAAGAAAATAACAAATAATGTCTTGCTTAATCATTAAAGTGCTCAAAAAGAGGTTGGATGGGGCACTGAGCAACTTGATCTAGTGAGTGACATCCCTGTCCATGGCAGGAGGGTGTTGGACCTAGATAATCTTTAAGGTGCCTTCCAACCTAAACTATTCTATGGTTCTACGATTTTAGAATAAACTGCACAGTAAAAAGTAAACAAAATTCTCTACTTATATTATTCGCAGAAACCAGATGACTTATGTAACAGCCAATAAAATACCCCACCTCTCTATGTCAAAAATTGACTTAGAAAGATGGACATCATAAAAAAAAGAAAATGAATTTTTTTGTTAGTACTCATTGTACAAAGTCAGCTTCTGATTTATGACAAATAACTAATAAGGCTCCTGGGCAATTGACTGCTACTAAATTGAGGCCTCCATCTGTTGTTTGATTATTAATATACATTATTAAATTCTTTCCCTGATATAAAACAATATATATTCAGTTTAGTTTCTTTAATGCATTTTTTCATCTTTTTTTAAGGAATAAATGGCATTTTTAGATGACATTTTTAGATGACAATTAATTTCTTCTTAAAATAATGAGGTGAGAGATAAGAACTTATATTCTCTAGAGATGTTTATTTCTCTCCACTGATTGCACAGGAAAGCTACAATACCTGGCCCCTACTACAAAATTTTATTTCTGAAATTAAAAGGTATGATTCTTATATTATGCAACATTAAGGAGTACACAAGTTGCATGACTTTAAAAATAAAGATCTTAAAGGAGTAACATTAAAATGAGAAGTGGAAAATCTCACAAGTTGAAATAAGACCAGTTAAGGTAAAAAGTTCCCAGTAAGAATAATTAAGCTGTTGGCAATGTTATGCTTAGAAATTGTGAATAATCCACTCCTGAGATGGCCTGACAGGACAAAGGTCTGATCAATCTGAGCAAATTTCAAAATTGTCCTGTTTTGACTGGGATTTTGGACTAGATATCTTCCAAAGGTTCTTTCCAGTGTAAGCACTTGTACATTCATAAGCAATTATATTTATTTTACTTTACCATTCATCTTTACTGTTATATAGATCAAATTTATTTCTTTCTAATAATTATTTCTCTTTTAAATAATATGCAAATCATGGTGTCAAGTAAATATTTTATCCCATTCTAATGAATGAAAAACACTCTCTATGCGTAAAGACAATCACATCCATCGTTACTGCCAAACGCCAAAAGCTTCACTGCGTAGACCTAAGACACCTATGAATGCAGTAGATCATGCTCAGAATACTCTCACATAATCTATTGTCAATGCCTGCATTTTAATGACTGAGGGTACTGCTGACCTTTTAGATGTGTAATGTGTTTTGCGTCTCTCCTCAAAGTTCTGAAAAGATTGGAAACTTCTCCATTAAGTGAATGATGTAGTTTAATTGTCTTTTCAACCAAATGTAAAAAACATTTTAATAAGAACATTATAATTAAGCAGTGATGAAATCATACCTTAGCTGAAAGAAACATGGAGCAATTCTGTCAATATTATATAGTAAGCAGCAACAATTCAATTTGATGAAGTGAAAGCCTCTGTCTCTAAATTATTTGCTCTATATGTCCATTATGATCAATAGTGAGAGTCACTTCCAATAAGCAGTCAATTTCATTTTTTATTAGATGTATAAAATAGATCAAATAAATAGTACTCTTGCAATTGACTACAAAGAAGCCTAAGATTAGTACTCAGATGTAAATTAATCACATGGCAACTCTTGACTCCCACTTAGCAGCCATTAGACTAAATCGGAATAGATTTTTGCCATTATAGTTTCAAAGGGAATTTCAAGAGCTAATTATGCTTTTATTCCAAACATGAAAATGTAATTCTTTTTCTTCTCAAAAAATAAACTGAATTTTACTAATTTAGATTCAGAGTAATTATTTAGAAAAATATTTAATACCTAAATAAACCTGAATAAAGTTGAGACCTGTTCTTGACTTATTTTAAAATTAAATTTTTATTTTCATATTATTTCACATATCTCAAAGCAGTAAAAAGTATTAAACAATAGAGTTTCAGAAATAACTTTAAAAAACTCATTTGTAAATGTCATATAATTTAATAAAATTCATCTGAAAGAGGAAATAAGCAAATATATATTTAACTTAGAAGAAAATGCATTTTGTGGTACAAAGCATTTTGAGCAACACTTTTTAAACCAATTCCACAGAAGACTACAATGTAGTCTCCTCCGTAGTTTTAACCGCATCCTGTTTCCTGTAGTTAATCATGAAAACTGACACATATATCCAGAAAAGGAAAATCAGCTGCTATGTATGAAGAAAAGCTTACTGTGTAGGTTACTGAATGATTCACAGTAAATTACTTATCAAGGGAATACAGTCTCTCCCATACTAAGTATGGGAGCAAATAACCTATTTAATTTTGAACAAATCTATAAAAACCTGTATAAATTGTCTTGTTCTCTGGATTGCTTGTGTTTATAATGACATTTTTGTATGACATTGAACTTTTACTGGCGAAGAAGTACCAATATTTTGAAGCTCCACCAGGAATGACACTCTTAAGAACCATGAAGGCCAGGAGACAACCTATGAAGATTGGGGAGCCAACAATAGTATGGACACAGCTGTGTTCCTGGATCAAATTATGCACAGCATTCACAAAGGGAAAATAGAATATGTAGGATCTCAACGTTGATGCATCTAAGAAAACAGGTAAATATTAACTGATCTTTTAAAGTTAGGAGTTCATGGAAGATATAGAATACTAAGAATAGCAATTCCTAATTTTGTGTTCTTTAACATTTATTTGACATCCACCTTCATATTTGCTTGGGAATGTTGTATAATTTTAAAGAACACTTCTGTTTCCAGGCAATGCACTCTAGGGTTTCTATGCTACTCTTTTTGTTTCCTCAAATAAATGTAACTTACAGTTTGATTCTTATTAACCAGCACCATCAATTCCATGAAGAGCCCAAACTCTTAAAAGTCTACTTGCAAAAACAACCAACAACCAAAAATCATAGCTTTGGGACAAACCATTCTGTAGCTTAATGTAGCATACAGATGTTTTCAAAAAAGACAAATCAGTGTTTGATGAGAAAGTGTTTCCTTCCCCTACATCACTACACTAGTTCACTATGCATCCCTATTCTCCAGGATCTGAGGAAAAGACACTGCAGAATTTCTGAGGATGCTGAGACTGGCCACATAGTACTTTCTGTAAAAAATTCTTATTTGCTTTCATAGCTGCAAGACTGAAGTGGAAGTTCTGCCTAATTTTTTAAATCCTTGCCTCTCAGACAATTCTACTATCACTGTACACCTTCTCCAAGACTTTTAAAAAGAATAAAATATCAAAACAGTAAAAGGGGTGCTACAGCCTTTTATCCTACTTCCTTCTCACTCCTACTTATATTATTCCCTTGTGAGTTAGCTGCATAACGTGTTCAAGGCTTTCTAGTTCCAGACTGATACAAGTCTGTAAATGCTTACAGTTGTTAAGTTCTGCTTTCACAGAATCATGGGAACATAAATGATGCAGTCTGGGAGGAATTTAGAATGTCTCTAATCTGCTCAAATTAGGGTCAGCTTTTCAGTCAGACCAGATTAGTCAGTGCTTGATAAAGTCCTTGAAAATCTGCAAGGATGGAACCTGTCCATGGCTTAACAGAAACTTTTCCTTATAACCTGTATGAATGAACCTCTTGCATCTCAGTTTATACCTCTTGATTCTCACCCTTCCACTTGCACTACTGTCGTGGCTTTACCCCAGCCAGCAACCAAGTACCATGCAGTCATATGTTCACCTCTCCACCTGTGAGACTGGGGAGAGAATGAGAAGAGTAAAAGTGAAAAACTCATGGGTTGAGAGGAAGACAATCCAATGGGGAAAGTAAAACGTGCATGCAAACAAAGCAAAACAAGGAGTTAATTCACTGCTTCCCATGGGCAGGAAGGTGTTCGGGAGAGCTGGGCCCCATCATGTGTAACAGCGACTTGGGAAGACAAACATCATCACTCCAAATGTCCACTACTTTTTCCTTCTTTTCCCCAGCTTTTAATGCTGAGCGTGCTGCCAAATGGTTTGGAATATCCCTTTGCTCAGTTTGAGTCACCTGTCCTGGCTCTGTCTTCTCCCAACTACCCATTCAACTCCTGCCTCCTTGCCAGCGTAACAGTACAAAAAGCAAAAAAGACCTTGGCTCTGTGTAAGATCTGCTCAACAACAACAAAAAATCATCTCTATTATCGTCATTGTGTTTGGCATAGATCCATACCAGTTACTGTGAAGAAAATTAACTGTACCCCATCCAAAACCAGCACATCTACTCTTCAGGGTTTTCACCCTGCAAGTACTCAGGGGCTGTTGCTACAGACTTCTGCAACTGTCTCTCCTGCAGGCTAAGCCAGTCCCAGTTCCTTGGCCACTATTCAAAGGGAAAGTTCTTCAATCTTGACTGTGCTGGTGGCCCTGTCCAGTCTGATAAACTGACTTGCCCCAGTTTATCAATATCTTTCTTGTTTTAGAAAGAGTAGGGAGGACAAAAGTAGATACAAGATCTAGAAATATAAAAGAATCACTCTTGACCTGTAAACAATGCAATTCCTAATTCAGTCCAGGATGCTGTCAGCCTCCTTTGCCACAAGGCTCATGATCAACTTGCTGTCTACCAGGACCCAGTTTCATTTCTGCAAAGCTACTTTCAACCCAGTTGGCCTTTATCACAAATTGCTGCATAGGGTCATTCCTGCCCAGGGGTAGGACTCTGCATTTCCCCTTGCTGAATTGCATGAGATTCCTGTTGGTCCTTTTCTCTGTCAAAGATCTTCTGAATTGCAGTGTACTGAACTTACTGTACTGATCAATGCTTCCAGTGTTTTATCAGTGCAAATTTGCTGAGGGTGTCCTCTGTCTCATCGTCCAGCTTATTAACAAAGCTATTAAATATTATACACTGCTAGTAACTGGCCTACGGTTGAACTTTGTTCCTCTGATCACAACCCTCTGAGCCAGCTATTTAGACAGTTTTCAATCCACCTCACTGTGGTGGTGTTCTGATTCATTCTCAGTAAATTCATGCTGTCATAAATGTCTTCACCTCCTTTGTGTGTCCAGAACAGTTCCCCCAAGAGAGCTGGCTTTTCTGTCCTGCGTTATAGGGATGTAGTAAAACAAAGTATTCTCCCCCACCTGCATCAGCCCTGATGAGCTGTTACTGACAGGTCGTTTGCAACAACTCCCGGTGCATGTTTGGCCCCTGGGACTGCAAGCTGGGGTTAGATAAGATAAGGGGAATTCTGTGGTGAGGTAGGGCCTCTTTTGGCTTCACAAAAGACACAGCTGGGAGAGCTTCCCCCTGGAAGCACCAACAACAATCACACCCATCCTGAGGAGGCCATCTCTGTTAATGGGCCATCATGGACAGCGGGCAGCTGTAACCACCCAACCGCCCAGAACCTCCCAAACCATCTTATCTCATCATTCCATTGGGAAATGCTCCGCCCTGGGGGAGGTACATGGACATTCCTGCAGGAATATAATGAAGCCTGCCTGGACCCTGGCACACACTCTTTGGCACTGATTCCAGGAGCTGCAGAGGACCACCGCTCTCCACCATCGCAGTGGTGGCTGCATTCACCACTCCCACTGGACTGCATTCACCATTCCCACTGGGCTGCACCCACTGCCCACCCAGACTGCAGCCTCCCTGCCTCACCAGCCCCCCTACCCAGGTGTGGCCAGAGCTACACCACAGGGGAAACCGGGTGACAGGCGGGGAGTCTGGTACTGGTGTTTGTTGTTGTTAATGTTGTTGTTTGTTCTGTTGGGTTATATCTATCTATCTATATATATATTTTTAGTAAAAAACTGTTATTCTTTTTCCCATATTTGATCTCAAAAGCCTGATAATTTTCAAAACTACAATAATTCGGGGGAGGGGGAGATTCCTTCCACTCCGGGAGGGTTCCCGCTTTTCCTTGGCAGATATCTGCCTTTCAAACTAAGACATTTTCCCAGGCACTGAAGTGTGACTGATGAACTGGTAGTTTCGCAGATTGCCTCCTGGCCTTTTTTGAAAGTGGGTGTAACACTTTCCTTTCTCTATTCATGCAGAACTTCCCCAATCCTCATGACTTTTCAAAAATTATAGAAAATGGCCTCACAAGGACACTACCCATGTCTCTCAGCACCCATAAGTGGCAGTGTGTCACCTCCCAAAGACATGTAGCTGTTGAATTTTCTCAAGCAGTTCCTGGTACAATCATCATCCACTGTTGGTACTCCCACCTTCAAAATTTCCTTTGTGCATGGAGGACTGATGGACTTCATTGGTGAAGATGAAGACAAAGACATGAAGTATTTCAGCCCTAGCTGTGTTTTCTGTCACAAAATCACCCACCTCATTCCACAAATCACTCACCACATTCTTTTTTACTGCAAATGTGGCTGTTCATCTTGCCCTTCACATTCCTTACAAATTTCAGCTTCAGCTGAGCTGGTTTTCCTACCATCATCCTACCATTCTCTACATTTGTTAACTTGTCTGGGGAGTATATTTCAGAACTTCTCCTTTGAACCTCCTTTGAACTCCTTCCATCTCCTCTGGACTGCCCTTTTACTTCAAAGCTGTCATGAACTTCCTGCTTAGTCTCTGCTATCTCCTGATGTATTGTTTTTCAAGTATGGTGATGGATATTTCTTGCCCTTGGAAGATTCCATCCTTAAAGACCTGACACTTCTCTTGAGTTCCTTTGCCCTTCAGAGCAAGCCTCTAGGAACCCTCCTATCAATTTTCCTGAATAAACTGAAGTCTCTCATCTGAAGCCCAGGGACTGTCCTCTGCTATTCTCCCTCCTTGCTCCTGTGAGCAGATCAAATCCTGCTGTTTCATGGCAATTGCAGACAGCGTTGCTGTTGATTGTCAGATCCCAAACCAGTTCTTCCTTATTAGCAAGTATCAGATCAAGCTATCCCCTCACTTGTTCCATTTGGCAACGGAAGCAAGTCTCACATTTAAAAATCTTGATTGCTTCCATCCTGCCGTCCTATCTCTTTAGCAGCTGTCAGGGAGTTTAATGTTCCCCATAAGACCCTAGGTGAGTGATACAGAGATTTCCCTGAGATATTTATGAACATTTCCTCTGCTTTCCCACACTAATTGAATGATCTGGAACAAACTCCTACACAATGTCACTCATACTGCCCCTCCTCTGACACTGACCCTCAAGCTCTCAACCTGCAGTTCATACATCTCACAGGGGAGCTACCTAGATCTGAGCTGCTCCTTCACTTAGAGGGCAACTTCCTCCTCATCTTTCTAAATATCTTTCTTGAGGAGCCTTGATCTTTCTTTCACTTGAGTCATGTAAACTATTCCACGTCAATTATTCTATTCTTTTGACCATATATATCACCTGGGATTCTCCTGGGCTTTTTTCTAGGCTGTGAGCATTTCTGTGTGTTGTGGTCATTTGACACTGGCTGGACACAAGGTTTCCACCAAAGGTGCTCTATCTCTCACCTCTTCAGCTGGACAGGGGAGAGAAAAATATAGCAAAAGGCTTGTAGGTTGAGACAAGGACAGGAAGAGATCATTCACCAGTTACAGTTATGGGCAAAACAGATTCAGCTGGGGGAAATGAATTTAATTTATGAGAAATCATATCAGAGTATGGTAATGACAAAAACTCCCATCTCATTTTTAAAACACCTTCCTCATACCACCTCCTCCTTCCCGGTCTCCCATTCTGTCCTGGTCTCTCTACCTCCTACCTTTGAGCAGTTCTTGGGAAGAGGGAAAGATGGTTACAATCAGTTCATCACACATTGTCTCTGCTGCTCCTTCTTCACACTCTTCCCCTGCTCCAACATGGAATCTCTCACAGGTGACAGTACTCAATAAAATTCTCCAAAGTGAGTCTTCCCATGGGCTGTACTCCTCCAGGAATGGACTGCTCCAACATGGGTCCTCTACAGGGTCACAGGTCCTGCCAGGAGCCTGCTCCAACATGGGATCCTCTCTCAATGTTTCTCTCTCTCTACCCCTGCCAGGGACCTGCTCAAGCACAGCCTCTCCATGGAGTCACAGCCTCATTCAGGCATATCCACCTAATCTCTTATGGGGTCTTCTGTGGGCTACATGTGGATATCTGCTCCACCATGGACCTCCAGGGGTTGCAAGACAGCCTGCCTCACTGGCTGCATCACAGGCTGCAGGGGAATCTCTGCTCCTGCAACTTAAACACCTCTTGTCCCTCCTTCTCTGACCTTGGGATTTGCAGAGTTTCTCTCACAGGTTCTCACTCCTTTCCCAACTGCTGTTCTGCAGCAGTTTTTCCCATTTCTTGAAGGTGCCTGATGAACTAATGCCAGGTCCTGCATCTGGGTCAAATAACCTCATGCAGCACTACATGTTTGGGGAAGAGTGGCTGGAAAGCTGCCCAACGGAAAAGGATGCAGGGGTGTTGGTTGGCAGCCAGCTAAACAAGAGCCAGCAGTGTGCCTAGGTGGCCAAGAAGGCCAACAGCATCCTTGCTTGTATCAGAAAGAGTGTGACCAGCAGGACCAGGGTAGCGATTTTCCCCTTACCTCGGCACTGGTGAGGCCACACCTTGAATCCTGTGTTCAGTTCTGTGCTCCTCACTACAAGAAAGACACTGAGTTGTTGTAGCATGTCCAGAGAAGGGCAATGAAGCTGACAAAGGGTCTTGAGCACAAGCCCTGTAAGGAGAGCCTGAGGAAGCTGAGGTTGTATAGCCTGGAGAAAGGATGCTCAAGGGGGAACTTATGGTTCTTTAAAACTACCTGAAAGGAGGTGTAGCAAGGTGGAGATTGGTTTGTTTTCACAAGCAACAAACAAGCAGGATGACAGGAAATGGCCTGAAGTTGTTCCAAGGAAGGCTTAGTTTGGATATTAGAAAAAATCTTTACACGGAAAAGGCTGTCAAACATTGAAACAGGCTGCCCAGGGATGTGGTTGAGTCCACATCCCTGGAGGTATTTAAAAGTTGTGTAGATGTGGCACTTGGGGACATGGTTTAGTGGTGGACTTGGCAGTGTTAGGTTAATGGTTGTACTCAGTGATCTGAAGTGTCTTTTTCAACTGAAAGATTTTATCATTCTGTGGTTCTGTGATTCCATGATTTTAGCATAGTCATAGGGGTAAACCACAAAGACTAAATATTTACCTTACATAAATGATGTAGAACAATGGCATGAATAAAACAAATTTATTTGGATTAAAATGAAATTGTCAGAATTAATAGTTCAAGGAGATAAAGCTGCAAGGATGTTCATTATTGTAACAATACCAAATGTTCTATTAATTACTTCAGAATAATATAACTTCATTTAGATATTCTATATTGTGTAAGATTATTCCAAATTACTTGACAGTAAAACATTCTGTTGACAACATAATTATAATACATGAATGGATTTTAAAATCATAGTAATTTGATATACATTATTTCAGATAAACAAATTGCCAGTCTCTAAATAAGCTTCTCATTACAACTCTAGAATTTTTGACTGTTCTATAATATACTTTTAATTTATTTAATTTTTTTAATTTAAAACATAGAATCTCTAATGACTAAAAACGAAGACAACAATGGACATATAAAATTCACTGTATTAATTAAAATTAAATGAACTGAAAATGATTGATAAATAAAGAAAAAAAATCTAAGAGACTACTTTCAAAACTTTCATGATAATTTCTTAAAGGTGGTGAGTTTTATTTGACCGTAGAGAGAAACAAGGGTAGTTGTAACAGAGTAACATTTCAAAATAGGAAATAACTTACAAAAACCAGGAGACAGGGGGTGAAAGGTGTCGGAAAAAGAAAAGGAATCAGATGCTAATCACACGAGCAATAATATCATTGTGATTTTTATCTGCCTAAGCCTTCAGAATGGGTCAATGGTACTGTTTTAATATCATCAAGAGTGCTCTTCCAAAGCAAATTTCCCAGTTGGCACCAAGTATGCATCAGTCTTGTGCTGTGGGTTCCGTAATGTTCTTTTATTATGTACTTCAGATTCCTTCAAAATTTAACTACTCTGAGATATGCACCTTTGTAGGGCATCTATGAACTTTGTCTATTGGACACTTAGTGCATGAATACATTACAAGCAGTCTGAAAAAATTGGTTGTGAATGCATATAACATATATGTTAGGTGTTCAGTGTTCTGCTGTGCAATTCTCCTTATATTGAACCTCAAAATTTGTTAATGTAGTCACTGCCTGAAGTATAGATCAATTTTGACAATGAACCAGTGATACTATCTCAGACAAGCATTTACTAAAACATTTCATCAGCCTCTATAGATACATGCATCTTCTAATGGATTTTTATTCCAGAGGGTTGTAATCAGCGGCACAAGATTTAGTTGGAGGCCTGTCACTGGTGGTGTCCCCTAAGGTTCCATACTGAGCCCAGTATTGCTTAACTGATCCATCAATAACTTGGATGACAGAACAGGTGCCTCCCTAGCAAGTTCAGTGATGGCACAAAGCTGGGAGGAGTGGCCAGTACCCCAGAGGGCTGTGCAGCCCTTAAGAAGGACCTTGACAGGCTGGAGGGATGGGCAGAGAGGAACTGTCTGAAATTAAACAAAAGCAAATGCAGGGTTCTGCACCTGGGGAAGAATAACCCCATGAACCAGCACAGGCTGAGGCCTGATCTGCTGGAAGGCAGCTCTACAGAGAAGGACGTGGGGGTCCTGGTGGACAACAAGCTGTTCATGAACCAGCAGTGAGCCCTTATGGCCAAGAAGGACAATGGTATCCTAGGGGACATTAGGAAGAGCTTTGCCAGTAGGTCGAGGGAAGGGATCCTGCCCCTCTACTTAGCCGGTGAGACCACATCTCTAGCGCTGTGTTCAGTTCTTGGCTCCTCAGTACAGACACAGACTTTCTGGAGCAGGACCAGAAGAGGGAACAAATATGATGAGGGGACAGGAGAATCTCTCTTATGAGGAAAGGTTGAGGGAGCATGACCTGTCCAGTCTTGAGCTGAGGTGACTGTGAAGGGATCATGTCAATGTCTATATGTATTTGAAAAGAAGGTGCCAAGGGGTGGATCCAGGCTCTTCTCAGTGGTACTGAGAAATAGGACAAGAGATAATGGACAGAAACTTAAGCAGATCAGGTTCCACTTTTATATGAAGAAGAACTTCTTTACTATGTGGGTGATTAAGCACTGGAACAGATTGCTCAGAGAGGCTGTGGAGTCTCCCTCACTGGAGATATTCAAGAACTGTCTGGACACACTTGTGTGCAGTATGCTCTAGGGTGACCCTGGCTGAGCAGGGAGGTTGGACCAGATGATTCACTGTGGTCTTTTCCAACATTACCCATTCTGTGATTCTGTGAACAGCAACTTGAACCTGTCCTTTTGGCACAAATAAAACTCTAGTTTTGCTATTAAGGAAACCACATGCTGAAAATACGTGCATGAGGTGTTATTGGAGATTTGAGACCTATAAACAAACGTTTCAAATAATCAGTCTTTGCTCATTAATGAGTACTACTTTTGGAGCCTGACAAAACCTGTTGCACAAACAGCAAATGACTTGTGTTTATAAACTTAGAAAATATTCTAAATGAATCCAAGAGAATGACCTCTGCTCAGACTTTTTCAACAAAGACCTCAAGACAGTGGTGACCTCCTGCAGTCTCCACCCCATTCTTTTAAAAGAAGTGTAGCATCATTGACCTGAGAATACATAAGAGCCTGGAAAGAGTGAGGGGAAAATAGAAGATGATTATAAAAAAATATGTGTATATTAATTCTATGGGTATTATTTTGGAACAAGCTCTGATAGTTGCATAATTTGGACTTAACCTATCTTGATTGAATTGCTGCAACTTAACAAGATTAGCAATTAATTCTTGGCTCCACATATAAAACATGTTTCTTTAGCACACGTAAAATGGGCATGATATTTGATCTTGTGCCTTGCCTCGAGGCTTTGTTGAAATTTGGATGCAGTGAAATGCCCATCCTAAATTAGTCCTTAAGGCTGCATTTTAAGACGATGATTCTGTTTGTCCTAGAAGAATTAAGATGAGCTGTCCCAAAAATCTCTTCATGTCCTTCTACAGTCATCTTTATGACAAGCTCAGATTAAGTTCCTGTGGTTTAGGTAGTTAAAATCAGATGGGAAGACTCTCATTTGCAGTATCAAAACCACCTCCCTTTCAGTGTATTAATCTGAACATCCACCTTAATTTAGTTCTTTTGCTACTAACCCAGCAAAGTAGTAGGTTTATCATTAGGATGTAAATCATAGTGTTGCCTTTTTCTGCCCCTTCTTGTGAGTAAGAAAACAGAAGCTGGAGGCAGATTTTATAAAGGTAGGGAAAAAAAAGCAAAAACTTTATTTCGGAAGCCTCTCCAAAATACAAACCGGGGAAGGGCAGTCCCTCCCCCTGCCTGGAACAAAGGCCCAGTATACAAAAGGGTTGGGTAAAGGTGGGTGTGGGTAAGGTAAAAGGTTAAAAAGAATAAAAGAACAAGAAAAAGATAGCAAAAGAAAAGATAAAATGAAGTCTTCTCTCTATCCCATAGCTCTATATATATGCTGTTCTAACAAAAAGCATAGTTTACAAAGATTCTCCAATTAAGACACAGTATTAAATGTTCATCTCTCAGTCATCTCACTCTGTGATAGCACGTTCTCAACCCTGGAAAGCTGTTGAGTTAGGTGGCATTATTTTGTCTAGGATATAGGGTATTATTAATCTAAAACAGCTCAGGAATTCCAACTTAGACTAGGCAAAAAGGCAAAAGCAAAAAGCCTTTCTGCATCAATAGTAGACTGGAAACTTTTCAGAACTGTAAAAGATCTGGAGTGAAATTACAGGATTAGAAAAGGATGCTCTCTTCTCTGTTACTTGTCTGTGGCACTTTATACCATTTATCTTAATGTATCATAAATTACATAAGTCAAAATTATACCTTTTCAGGGTTATTTTTTTGTCCTGATACTCTTACTACTTGATATATCTTTAGAATACTAAAGCACTGATTCTTCCGTAAGATAAGAGAATGACAAGGAACAGCAGTATGAACATTGGTATGATTTAAGAGTTGCTTTGTATCACGAATTTTATGATGGTCCTCTTCGCCACTGTGCACAGAAAGATGCACATTTTGAGGAAATGTTGTATAGTAAGGGATGAGTTATGCTTTTGTAAATGTTGAAGGTGACAAATTAAAAAGGGTGTTGCGAAGTAAAAGTAATGCAACCTCTTGTTTAATTTGAATAGATTGATTTATTCAACTTCAATTTATATATTCACTTATTAAAAAATACTACTTTAATTATTGATTTTAAAGTAAGTTTGATCTAGGGGGCATTTATCAATTGTGAATGCAAACATCTAGACATTGCTGAAAGTTTCCATTCTAATACAAACCAAATATCAGTGAAGACTGGAAAACTGACGCTGTGCTTCACTGTTGGATCAACTTGGCATCGACACCTTCAGTAGTGACGATGTTTGTTAATTGAAACAGCAGTTGAGTGGAGGTGTCTCCAAGATGGGAGATTGTGTTCTCTCATACTGTGTCCCCAGTTTCCTTACCTTGTTCTTTCTCTCTCTGAGTTGGCTTCTCTGTAACTGAATTCCATGGTACCAGAACATTGTTTTGATAGTTATGATGCCTGGCCAAGGATAAGGACCTTGCCAAATCTTTAAAAGGTCATTCTATTCCAGATATTTGGAGAAAAAAAAAATAGGGACTATAGTTCACCTAATACATTCTCAACAAGCATATGACATGATGGGTGAGCCAGCACAAGGATCTAGATGTTTCCTGTATTTTCTGATCCTTTTCTAATTTTACCAGTTATTCTTCTTTTTTCATATTTCTTTTTGGTTTTCTGCTCTGTGATGAGAAGAAAAAGTAGACAGCACAATTCAGAAAATGCTACATCCTTATGCTCATATTGTCATTGTGAAGAGACTTTGGAAATAAATTATAAAACCTAAAATTGCTGAGCACATTATAAAAGTCAATAATTACTTTTGTGCTTCATGGTATTAAAAGCTACGGAAGCTGCAGATTCATGATACCATTCTTGCAAAATAACCAATCCATAATCTCAGAATGGTAACTCTGTTTTAAACATAGAAATAAGCAAGGATTTGTTTTATTTTCCATTAGCTTTTAGACAGATTTTAACTCTTTAGAAACTATATATCTGCTTAAGACAATTCATCTTGCCATCTCTTTCTCTAGTCATGAGTTCTTTCTGTAGTCACCAAGCTCTCCAGTTTCTGTAATGAACAAAATTTGAGTTATTAAAGTACCCTTAAAGAATAATTAGAGAAATCTGATGAGAAACCTTGACTTCAAAAATTTTTTCCCCTCAGTGCCTGGTAAAAAATTTCTATTAGAGTAGTATGACTTTATTTTATGAGATGAAATGCTGGTATATACCTTAATTGTCATGTTCCACTTCTGCATCATGAAGTTCTGTAAACTGTTTGATTTGTGTCAGGCTCATTTTGGCTAGTAAATGGAAGCACAGAATATCACAAGTTAAATCCTGAAATCTTAACTGTTCAAAACTTCCCTTGACTTCCTTGCTGAGGACAAAACTCAACACAAATTTCAGCATGAATAATGAAATCCTGATTAATCGGTACTGTTTAACTGAAATACACATTTTGTTTCTTTTAGAATTGAAAATATTAATATTTCTTGCTGATAACTAAGGGAGTTTCTTTCTTGGTGTTTTTTTGTTTGTGAATTGTTTTTTTAATTACAACCTTTCATTACCAATTCTGCTGCAGAATAGTAGTTGTAGAAAGGAAAGTTTTATTTGTATTTTATTTTAATTAAACAAATATAAATTTAAAAAACCCAAATATTCACTGGCTTTATTTATCTCAATTCCTTCATATGCCACTGATAGTCTGTCCTCTTTGATGACCTTAAATTAAAAAACTCAACTTTTTCTCTCACTATCTTTGCATCTTTTTTGGAGCGATGACTGTTCCTTCCCACCAACCATCCTGAAGCTGAAAAACAAATTATTTTTTCCCCTGCTGACAATGAATATCACAAACTTCAATGGATTTCTGATTATGTACTCAAGCTCAAGCAGTTTTCTTTCATTTTCCATTTTTTAGGACTTTTTTCTGTATCGCACATGCCCGTTCCCATATAAGAATTCGAATTACTTATGTCCAATAGTGTTTGATGCCTGGGTCCCACTATGCCTCCTGTGGTTCAGCACAAAATTGCTTTTTTGTCTTCAAAATAGAATGAGAGCGTGAGCTCTTCCTTTTTGGTAGCCTAAACGCTGAAAAGTATGATTACAGAGCTGGAGGAGATTTTATTTTGAGCTAGTATGTGTCAAAATGAACTTTCATGGTCTACTGATTCAAGAAAATCAAAATGTCATTGAAGGGAAGTGATATTTCAGTGTATGCAACCCATCACTTTATTTTAATGTATCTACCTCTGCATTTGACTCTGCATAGACTGAACACTAAAGTGTTTGGCCTTATGCAGAAACAAAGGAAATGTAATCACTTTAAAAAGACTAGAAAGTGACAACAGTTAAAAAAAAGAAAAGATAAAATAAACGTGCAGTTCTTATGGAAGTCACTTTGACAAGGAAGTGTTAAATATGGAACTTCTTTTTCAATGGCATCATTTATGGTTGTTAAGACAACATACTGCTGATAAAATATTTTCCCTTATGATTGATGAGTTCATTCAAATAGTCTCAAAATCCCAAACAATTAAGATGTGGAGTGTAGCATTCAAGTTTCTAGAATCCCTTTGTTCAGATAATGTTAGTTATCCAGTCGCATTTGACAGTGTCTTATATAATAAAAGCACATCTTATTGTGCTATTAGTATTTCAATTCCTATGAATTTTACTTTCATTTGCATACTGAAACTTTTGGTGTTATAAAATTAAATTATTTTGGTGGGGTGGCTGACTGTGTTATTATAAGAATGTCTATAAAATATGCAAGCAAATAAACAAGTATGCAGAACACATGAATAGATGAAAACAGAGGAGAGAAAGGGAAATACATAGAGAATGTTAAATAGTAATTAATTCTTATTAGTTGCTTAGTAGTGATTGAAAGCCAAAAAGAAAAAACAAAATAAAACAAAACCCAACCAGTAAACCAACCAACAAACAAAACAACCAACCACATTTCAGTAGTTAAATAGCTTGTCTTTTAGATCAATGAAGACATTCTTTTATATTCAGTGAAAGGTATGCATGATTAATATTTTGGAAGCCCCAAACACCAGTGCATTTAACGGAATAATTTCATAGGTTTAATTTTTTGGTTTTTTTCTGATTTATATTCTTAGTTAAGTACATAATCAAGATACAGGAACCTAAATGTAAATATGCAAGTTTAAAAATACTGACATGTTTTCTTATATTTATTTAATTATCTTCTGTGGATTTTGATCTATTAAATTATTAAAGTGCTTAAGTTCCTTGAATATTCAACAAATTTATGGAGCTTTAGAATTCTACCCCATGGCTATAACATTACCTGTTCTATAGGATAGATTTTCCTATGCATCTGCTTGGACAGGAAAAAAAAAAAAGACAATTTATTTTTATAGGTCAGGCAGAATTGTAATGGTACAGGTAATATTATTCAGTCCTTAATATTGTTATTGTATTGAAATTACATAAATGAACTAACCCCATTAAATTTTGCCATATAAAATATGTTGATTTGAAGCACTTGTTGGGATTTTGTCATTTTCTAGTACAAATTATGTAATTCTATAATATACTTTGTTTTCTATAACCTTCCATAAGTTCTACCATAGGCACATCTGGAAGTAAGTTGCAACTTGACTAAAGCTTCTCTTTCTCACTTTTCTATCTCATTTGGTCAGTAGTCTATCTAGATAGCCTTTTTTTTGTGTTTCTAGCATAGGTCAAATTTGGTTGATTTATAGGGGTGAAAACAGAAGGAAAATTTTATCCTTTGTAAATTATTTCAATAATTCTTAAAGAATTCTAAAGACAGCATCACGAATTATTTAGAATATGTCTCTGTACATCTGTAAATGCACAGAGACACACAGCCTTCTCCTTGAGAGATTATGATCTTGGGAGCTGGTAACATAAAAGAACACATCTTCTGAAAGTATTTTTCTATCAGTCTAAAAACATATTGAAGTGAATATAGAAAGGTGCTCAGCTGTAGATTTTAAATACATTTTACCTTTTCTTGTCACATACTAGCCTTATAACAGTCATCTTCTCATTGAAGGAGTGCAAGCAACCTTTATGAAAAACGTGTTCACATTCTAGATTAAGTGATTGCATGTAAAAAGTAAAAAATTAAATCTTAGATTTTTAGTGATTAAAAATATTATATTGATTTCTTTAAAAAATTCAGTTCTATTTCTTTCAAAATGATACAGAAAAAAGAGGTATTTGAAACTTCAAAATTATGTTATCCAATGTCTAGAAATAATGTATGTTCTTTTTGAAGGATAACCATTTCTGATGACATATATATTATTTATATTTAATCCAAAAATAGTTAAATTACCTCTTTTTATTTTAATTATGACATTTATACGAGGATATTTAATTTTCAGCAGAATTAGATTTCTCTCCCTTTCTTTATATTTATAGATATATTTATATTCACATAGAAATAAAAATATTTAAAGATATTAAGTTAAAATTATAACCTTTTTGGCCTGGGGTGATTAAGACTTTTTGACCCTAATCAAGTTAATATTTCAATGAAAAACTAAGAAAATAGAGGTAACTATATTTGCCGTGTCCGTACCATTGTAATTAAAGATACAATAAACAAAAATCAAGAAAAGAAAGAATGACAAAACTCCCCCTTGCTTCTTTAATACATTTTAATATAATATATGTAGTAGTAAATTGGATATGGATCAGGAGTCATTAATTAATCCCGTTGGGAATATTTCCTTTTAGGCTATCTGATGGGAGGGAATTTTTTGGTAGGATTTCACATTTCTTGGTGTCTGAGTTTGTAGCACAGAAGAGGATGGAGCAATATACACAGGTCTACCAAAATATACTTGTTGGATATTAATTTGTTAATTGGGAATGAAATTATTTTCCCTGTGCTGCATGACAGTCCTGTGTCGTTTTGCAGAAGGCATCCTAAGCAATGCAGTATGGACGCTTTTCTCTCCTGTATTCAATCATTGCCTTCAGGATAACTGAAAGCTTATCTTCCACTGAGGAAGTGTGTTTGGCACCAGTGCACGTCTTCTGCAGAGCTCTCCCTTTCCAGATCACCTGGGAATGAGAAACAGAGAATATGGGAATTGAGTTGGCAGTAAAGCAGTGTCAAATGTTTTGGTAGTGGCATGTGTACGAGTCCTGTTAGACAAGTCTGCTAAATAAAATGTCATAAATTGATCCCTGTTCCTTAATCAAGAAGCTTTATATCACATTGCTTTGGGCCAGATAAGTCTTAAGATTTTTTTGGAAATAAGCCACTTCATATGTTCCAAAACAGGGTCAGAGAGAAAGCTAATAAATAAGGAGGACAAACAATTATAGTTCTGGTTGTCAATGTTTTTCCTTATATTATCTTTTTTCTACTGTTTTAGAATATTCATTAGTTGTAAAAGTGTCCATTTGCAACAGAACTGCACAGCTGGTGCCTTAATATTTTACAAAACACAAAACCACAAAAAAATCTATCTCCAAACACACACACAAACAAACCAAACAGAAAATAAAGTGTACACCAGAAGAGGATTCTTTATTGTCATGGTAGCCCTCAGAGGGGAATCATTTTCCCAAGCTCTCACAGCAAGGTATGTGGCACCTAGGGATGAGTGTGCGAAACACGATGTATGAGAAAAAACAAGTTTCTCTAAAGGAAAAGCTTTTCTCTTTTTTTTTTTAATTATGTAATTAAATCGCCCTCTCCTCTTATTATTATCTTGACATTTAATATCACATTCTTTATTTTTTGTTTGTTCTTTTAAACTCTTGCTGTATTATATGCCTGGGAGCGTATGTACACACAAGTAAAGGCACACCTAGTAACAACATAAAGGTGCATGCTGCCCTCACAGTTATTGAGAGATGTTAATCGTTCCTGAACAAAACTTCAACACAAAAAGGCTAATTGAAAATCAGATGGCATAAATGAAGGCAGATATTCTCTAAAGTTTTAACATCACTTGACAAATTTCAAATATTATTGAGAGATTCAGTATAAAATATCAGATAACATTAACTGTTTTCATCACCATCAAAATAAAATTAGAAAATAAATATCTGGCCAGATAAATTGACAAGGGATGGACTCATGAATAGATGTCCCTATATCAGAGTATTTATCATTTATATTGAGTCTAATTTACTGATAATAAACTAGACTGAAACAGTTCTGGCACCATATTAAGTTGGAAAGAATAAGTGGAAATCTACTGTTCATGTTAAATTTGAATTTGCATACAAGGTGAAGGTTCTTACATTTTAAAAAGAAGATGTAAAATCTAATAGTTTATAAAGAATTACTAATGAAGTAAAAGAGTGTCTAGAAGAAAACAATAGAAAAGAAGGTTCCTAAACTAATATTTTCAAGGGAAAAGAACAGGAGACAGAACAATTCCCAAAACAGCAGAGGCCATGGAAGAATTTATCAACACTTGCCTAGTTCTATTTTCACCAGATACACTATAATTTAAATTAACATATTTTTTATTTGCCAATACAGAAGTCAAAATATAAGTGATAGAGTGCGTTGTTCTAATTGTTCTCTAAAATGGTATTGGTAAATTAGAATATCTATTCAACTTCATAGAATATCTATTCAATTTCACTCTTGGGATCCTTTTTAGGATCAACTATGGAGTGCGTGAAAATATTTCCTAAATCAGCTGGCTTGATTGGCCTCTGGCAGGATTCTTTGGTATGCAACAGATATGTAACCTTTTTTAAATGGAAATCTTCTGTTCAAGTAATGTTTTGTTAATTTTTATCTAATATATTTATGTTCTATAAGAGTTGTCATTAAGAGTTTAGGAGGTTATAATTTTGTTTTACTTATTGTCATCTAATGAAATTATTTTTTGGGAATAAATATTGATCTTAAATTCTCCTTAATCCTGAACTAATCCATATCATTACATTCAATCTTAACTTAGTGTTGTTTAAAAAATGTTTTACCATCTCCAGTTATAAACATTCTGGTCTAGACCCACTTAGAGATTTTTTTGCAAATGACAACTTTAAGCAGTTTAATTCTGACTCAGCTGCACAAATGTATCACAAACAATAATGGAGGGTAATGAATGGTGAACAGAACTGGTTCTCCTACTTATTCTTAAAAAGCTAGGCTTTTCATCAGTCTTTTGAAATCCCTTTGAGGTTTGTGTTGGGTGCTGGATTTAATACAGACTTTTTCCTCACTGTGTCGCTAACAAAGCATCTACATTCTATTAATATTTGTAAAGAAGACTTTGCATAAAATGTGATTTGGTTCTGCAATTAAAATTTATAATTACAGATACTATTAGCAAGGAGATAATTTTCCAACATTTTAGGAAGATGTTTAGCCTCCTAGACGGTTTTCTGTCTGCTATATTGCATTTCCAGCAGACATCTGGTAAGTTGAAGTCACCTATGAGAAGAAGGGCTACTGATCGTGAATTTACCCTCAACTGCTTATAGAATATGTCTTGTCCCTAAATGATGTAGAAAATTACCAGCAAAATGACATAAAATAGGAGAAAAAAAAAAGCACAAAATTGCTTCTCACTTTAAAGAATTCTGTAGTATCAGCATCAAGCAGATACTTATTTGTAACAATTTTCTACTCTGTTAGTAGATGGAAATTCAAAGTGCTGCTGTAAAAGAGAGGAAATAAAAGAATTAACAGTAAATATATCTACATCACTGCATGTGTGGTATGGAATCCACTTTAAAGGATGTGTATTGTCTTAGTCTGGCAAGGTTTTAGAGGTGTGAAGGGTAACATCCTGAGAAGTTCTTTGTAAGCTGCAGATTGGGAGCAACTCACCTTGGAAAAGTTCATAGAGGAGTGTCTCCTGTGGGAGTGAACTCACACTGGAGTAGAGAAAATAGTCCTCCCACTGAGGAGGATGCAGCAGTAGAGCAGAAAAGACAATGAGTGAAGAACTGACCACAACCCCCATTTCACATCCCCCTGATCTGCTGGGATTGAGGATGCAGAGAGCTGGGAATAAAGTTAAGGTCAGGAAGATGTGAGATGTGGAGGTAAGGTATTTTAAAGACTTGATTTTATTTCTCATTATAATACTCTGATTTGATTACTAATCAATTCAATTAATTTTCCTGAATCTGTTATCCCCATGAGAGTATGGAGGATGATGAGAGGCCTCTCCTTGTCCTTATCTTGACCCATCAGCCTTTTGTTATATTTTCTCTCCTCTATCTAATTAAGGATGGGGAGGGATAGAGTAGCTTTGCTGAGCACCTGGCATCAGCCAGGGTTAAACCACCACATTCTAATCAATGACAGAATACTGGGTATATACCAAGTATCCAGCTTCAAACAGGAATTAACCAAAGTGATAATTTTTAATGAGCATTTGAATATTCATAGCAATAGAATTAAAATTCCCTGAAATAATTTATTTTATGATATGACTAATAGAAATTATATTATAGAAATCAAGAAACAGGTATTGGCAATTGGAAAGCATGAGAGGTACCTTTTCAAGATTAAATTTAAATCAGAATCAGTGAATGAGCTAGGTTCTTTCCTTATACTCCCATAATATTTAAAATATGAGTATCATTTTGCAAACTTTTAAGTGGAAAGTAAAATGTTCTTAATAGTGGGGCTTCAGTTTTATAGTCTCTTCTTTCATTATCTATGATGAAAGTAACTTCTATAAAGAGATCATCACTTCCCGCTGTCCCTTTCCTCCACTTTCACCCTTTGAATTGATTTTATTTTTTCATATATGAAGTCTGGTATAATATCCGTTTAGCAGTATCTTCTGATCATGTTCCAGGAATGAATAAAGCAGTAAGTTGTAGTTATAAGATAGTGAGGAAATTGGATAAAAATGGATGACCATTTTAATAATAGAGGTTCAGATTCCTTTTTGTAATTCACGGTAAAATGCAATTGATGGTCTTTCATTGGCAACTTACACTGTGCTGAACATATGACAAAATACAAATGGAAATATTAAAAGTTACGGTATTTTATAATCTCTCAAATATTTGGGAATTTGTGATGCCTATGATAAGAAAAAAATGCAGGAAACTGCTCAGGAATGTTTCATCAAATAATAAAAATAATTTTTAAAATTCTGACTTAATTTGCCTGTATATCTATTCACGTATATACACACACACACATACACACATGCATGTAACCGTATCAAAGTCAAGATTAGAACTGAATGCCTTCTGCTTTAAATTACTAAACTAATAATTCAAAATTGTACAAATTTTCATAAGAGAGAGAATTTATGTCAAGGAGTTGCCAATTCCCAAGGAAATTCAGAACCCAGGTTTTTTTCTTCCTAGTCTGTTTACATCAAATCCAGCCCACTCTAACACCAAGGAAGAAGTGGCTGTTGATAGGTCCTTTTCCAAGTGTGACAAGCATGGAGTTGGAGCCCACATTACAGAGGCAGATACTCAAACACATGCACATGCACACACAGGTTGAACACCACCTTGGCTCATCACAGAGCATTGGTTTAACAGCACCCAAATAAACACCAGTTGCTCTCACATAAATATAAATAGGACTGTTCTTCCTTCCAGCAGATTAGGAGTAAGATTCACTGGTGGATGTACACATCCCCTCAACCCAAATTATCTGGATTTAGAAGCCAACCACAGACACAGATCCATGAAATATTAGGATTGTATTATTAAAGTCTATTTAACATGTGCCTAGGTCCCAAATTACTTATAAAGTCATTGGCTTGAGGGCTGTTTTTTCCACATGTGGTTCTCCTGTTCAATGGCTGGTCATTTGTTAACAAATTATATATTCACACAGCACTTGCCTCTAAACAGTCGCTGTCTCCAGCTGCCAACACCCAAATCTCTCTTCGTACATGTATATAAAGACTGAGATCATGCAAAACCCCAGTCTGCAATATAATTTACTAAGAATATAGGACAGATTGCAGTGATCGGGAGAAGAGTTCAAACAGGCAAATGTGCTTGGTTACAGTTCACCAGCCATTTTTACTCCCTCTTCTCTCTGTTTTCCCATACTTGTTCTTTGCCCATATACCTTGGTCCTTACCCTTTACTACTCTTGCTATCTCTCGTATAAACAATGTTTCTAAACCTACATTTATTTCACTGGTCCCAGTTTTCCTGTACATATTTCCTATATCCATACCAAGACTTGGTGTTTCCAATACCATCGCAAAGGGAATTTCAATCTTACATCGTATCACCAATGGGATTACCTGAGAGTCTCCTCCCCAAGAGCCCTGTGCCTCCCTTCATTGGGTCTGGCTGGGATGGAGTTCATTTTTCCTCTCACAGTTCTGTGCTTGCTTTGGTAGCTGGAAAGATGTTGATAACACACCAGTGCTTTGGCTAATGCTGAGCAGTGCTGGCATAGGATCAGTGCTGTCCCTCAACATTCCTCCCCATATCAAGGGGCTGGGGGAGGCATGATCCTGGGAGGGGGTACAACCAGGCCAGCTGACCCAAATTAACCAAGGGGATATTCCATACCATGACTGTCAGCTCAGCTATACAAGCTGAGGGAAAGAGGAGAGAGGGAAATTATTTACAGTGCTTGCCTTCCTGAGCAAACACTGTGCATGCTGAATCCCTGTTTCCCAGTAAGTGGTTGGATGTTTGCTCTTGGGAAGCAGAGAATATTTTTTTTCTCTGCTTGCACAGGCACAAACTTTCGTTTTACTTTAGTAAACTGCTTTACCTAAACCTGCAGTAGTTTTCCATCTTGTTTTTTCTCCCCTATCAGCTGGGAAGGGGGATTGATAGAGCTGAATATACATCTTGAATGTTTCACAAGAACAGAATTTTCCATGTGTTTAGAAGCTTCTTGATATGTTTGTGTAATATGCCCTGTACTTGGATTTTTTCTCTCTAAAATCATATTCTTAAAGAAGTGTATTGCAATTAAAATATAATTATATTGCAATTTCAAACAGGTTACCTGATGATTTTCAGTAATCATTCATTAGTAATTAATTTTTTTTTCTGATCCATATTTTATTAATACAGACAGGGAATTAGAATCAATTATGCTAACTTTTCTTAGCTGAACATTATATCACTAGTCAAAACTAATCACAGAAGCTTCACTTGAGGTAATGTGGTGTTAATAGATGTCTTTTGTTCCTTTGAGTGCACACATTTCTCTTTGTATGATGATACAAATAATCAAAATCCTGCAATAGCATGATAAATGAAAGAAGAAAAGCCGCAATTGTAGTGGGATATTTTTTTTTTCCTATTGTGATATTGTTTCCTGAAAATTAATGAACTTTAATAATCACTAGCAAAGATTCGATTTTTCTTTTTGTGGTGGTATTTTGTTTGGTTTGCATTTTGTTTTCAGTGCTGTTGGAGCTTTTTTACTGTTTGAAGAGTTCCTCTTAAATGCAAATACTTACAAAAAAAGAAAAGAAAAAGGGAACATTACAAGAGTCTCTCTTTTTTTCCTATATGCAGCCTGAAAGGAACATGTACATGAAACACATTTTTAAATTTCTGTACACTTATAGGATGGTTTCTTAAACAAGAGTTTATCAATGATAATTTTTATGCACTACAATAATAAGTTGCCTTCGGAAATATATTTTAACAGGGAACAGAATGATATCCAAGAAAAAAATCAAGGACCAGTTCTATATTATATAAATTTTATATTAAAAATATAAGAACAGAAATAAAACATTTTCATGTTTTACATCAAGCATTTGAATCACAAAATTCATCATACACAAATCATTAGTTTGAAAAGAGGTTATTGAACTATATGTCAATGAATCTTACTCTTCAAATTACATCTTTGTTAGATTAAGTTCATTCTGATTAGCTGAGGCTTTATGGTGTCTTAATGAAATTGATACAAAGTACTTTTTGAGAATCATCAACATGCAACTCATTGCCAGAGATTCAAACCAAAACAGACTTTGTTTAAAACCACATTCCTTTAGCTAACTTAATGAGGGATATAAAGAAAAGAAACCAACCACAAAACCATCCATAAAACAAACCCCCAACTTTTTCTTCCCCTGTGTTTGGATAGTTTTTGTCTTATAGGTCCAGAAACAGGAGAAAACTTGCAATAATCATAATGAACCTCCCAGGCAAATTGCAGGTGCTATCAGACCCTGAGTAAAGTACTTCTGACTAAGACAGAAAACTTCTCTAAACTTATGAGAGAAATTATTCTAAAAGACTTCTACCAGTGTGGTTGAATATATTACAGATGTTACATATTGAATGAGTTTACTTCCTAACTTACCAATGGGTTTATACCACCTCTATTTACATTTTGTGCCATGCCAAGATTAGCTGGTTTGCTCAGCTTCTCCTTCCCAAAGACAAGAAAATCATTACTACACTTTAGTAGCCAAACAGAAACATCATCTGAGATTTTAACACCCTTTATATGGATATAATGAACTGCATTGTTTTCATGTGACAAGGTTTTGGTACTGGGCACAGGTTGCAGGGGTGGCTTCTGTGAGGAGACAACAGGAGCTGTCTCCATGTTAGACAGAGACAGTTTAAATTGGCCTCAAGAGGGACTCACTGCTGGCCAAAGCAGAGACAATCAATGGCGTTGGAAGTTCCTCTGTCATAACATATTTAAGAAAGACTGAAAACCACTCTGCAACAGCTGTGAGACAGGATGGAGATGTGAGAGGAATGGCTCTGCAGATCAGTGAAGAAGGAGGGGCAGGAGGTGTTCCAAGCACCGAAGCAGAGATTTCCTGACTATGGAGAAGACAATTGCAAAGCAGGTTGTGCCCCTGCAGCATCTGGAGGACCACGGAGGACCTCACACCAGAGCAGGCTCCTGGCAGGACTCGCAGCCTGTGGAGAGGGGCATGTGCAGGAGCCAGTTTGCTGGCCAGAACTGTGGCCCCCACTGTGAGGCACCCACGCTGGAGCAGACTGCTCCTGAAGGACTGCATTCTGTAGCAAGGGCCTCATGCTGGAGCAGGGCAAGATTGTGACAAGGAACGAGAGAAAAAAAATGTTAACAAAATTACTACAACTATATCCTATCCCATTTTTATCTAGCAATGCTTTTAATTCATGCTCCTCAAGTTGAGTCTGCTCTGCTTGTGATGATGAGCAACTGGTCAGCATTTCCCTGTCCTTATCATGACCCATAAGGTTTTCCATTTTATTTTTTCCATGTCTAGTTAGAATGGGGAGGGAGAGAGTAACTGAGGGCAAGAGGGTCTGAATGCCAGCCAGGGTTAACCCACCACAAGAGTAATGTGTGCGTACTATGTGTCAAGTAATTATTTTCTCCAACATTATGTATTAAGCTGATTTTATTTGTGAGCTCCTTGAGACAGTCCTCTTGTTAATAAACATTATGCCTACACTGTTTAGATGTATTATCAGACTAATGACATGAATTACTTTGAGGATGTAATGATTAATTAGTCAGGCTTATGGATTTATAGACTATTAAATTAGTTAATACTTTTAACTTTCCAGTAGTGTTCTAAAAATATTAATACATATCTATTTCTTTTACATACATTCACAGTCATACTTGTCTTTTGTGGTGACTCAGAAGTAAATTCAAAATTCTTGACTACACATCATGAATTATTGTTGCATTACAAGACCCATAACACAGCCATCATTCTCATTAAAGAAAAAGAACTCAAAATTTGGTTCTCTTACAAAAAAGATACAGTTATTTGGCTGTAGTTTGAGATTTAAAACACACCCCTAGAGACAATTTTATTAACTAAATATGCATTTACAGCTTTTTTGGATTTTGTGTAAAACATGATGAGTAATAAACATACAATTAAGTGTAAACAGTTAAAAATTTTCATAGGAACATAGTTTTGTTATTGAATGCATAACAAAAAAATTTTCAGACAGTAAGGTAGGTGGCAATCATTATTATGTTTACTTAAAGCAATAAAATTTTATTTCAAATAAGTTTATATAGTTAAATGGTTAATGTAAGGAAAATTGACTATAGAAATTAATCTTTAATAAGCTGAGTAGAAAATTCAAAACATTCAAATGAACACAATTTTTTTTAGTTCTGTCTTTATGGGTTGGGATTTTTTTGGCACCCTGGTAAATGACTTGTGAGAAGTCTCTCATAAAACCCTTCAAAGTGTTCACAACTTCAATATGCCTGCATTTCATATAGTATATTTACTTACTATGCATCATTTATTTAACAGTACTTTTTCCCTCTGGCTGATAACATGAACTTCTAGGTGATTCAGTCAATATCTGGTTTTGGATAGTCTTTCCAAGGTTAATCCTGAGAAAGACTGGGTGATTCTATTGCCTGCCATTACAGAAGCATTGGGCCATGGGTGTGCTTCTCTGTCCAGTCTCAAGAATTCTGCCAGGGATCTTTGTTCTTTTTCACACTTCCTTTTTCAAACGTGTGGGGAGTTACAGCTAGTTGCAAAGAGCAGTTTTGGTTTGCTGAGTATAAAAGGGTACATAAATGCAGTGCAGGGCTGTCTCATTATGCATTTCAAACTGGAAGAAATTACTTTGATCAACAAATCCCCAAAGCTCTCTGTGTGATTTTGGCCTTCACTTAAGGTGTCACAACAGCATACAGAAATTTATGTATGGCATTTATGAAATCTGTATGAGAAGCCTGGATTTAATCTTAATTATGTACTTCAAGTGTGTAACAACTTGTTTCAAAGAGTCCTTGGGCATGTGTCTAAACAGAAGTTTGACAAATTTTGCTGAGAAAACACCTGATAAAATGGTGATATAATAACAATAATTTATAAAATGTTCTGGAGTTTACAAGCTGTTTTGCATTTCAGTAGCAATGCAGGAACATTACCTAATTAACTTTCCTAACATAGCTTTTGAATAAAAAGTAGTTTTCTCTTTTCACATAACATATCCAAGGTTATACAGCAGTTTATCATAGATGCATCTACAGAAAGCTTTATCTTATATTTTGGGCTTTTCGTTTTAGAAAAAAAGAAAGCATAAAACCCCTATCCTCACTTGAATTCGTACTTAACACATTTTCCTGAATAAGAGTTGCTTTAAAATGACATTTCTGTTCTGTACATGCCTCTTAAAAATTTTGAATTTCCCTATGAATTTGTGGGGATTTAATAAAGATGAAAAAGTCTGAGCTCACAATATGTGCAAGTGGACTTTTATGAATGAACATTAAAACCTTCCTTTCTAAAATGCATGTTTTCTCTAGTCAGGTGAAATGGAATCCATGGCAAGTATTTGTGCTAATTTAAGTTTTTTTGACATTGTATTGACATATTTAAGAGTGTTGAAATCTCTGATCGGGTAAGGGATCTAGAAAAAGCAGCAGAGTTGCAGCTCTGAGGTACTGGGAATTTACAATGTTAAAAATTCTCTTTTTGTTTTGGGACTAATTCAGACTTTTCCATTGGAACTATAACTTGTGTATTTGTTGGGCTGACAGATGGAGAGACACTTTTGACCAAGGCCCAGAGTGACAGAACAAGGTCAATGGTTTTAAACTGAAGAGGGAAGGTTCGGACTGGGCATAAGGAAGAAGTTCTGTTACTATGAGGGTGGTGAGACACTGGAACAAGTTGCCCAGAGAAGTGGTGGGTGACCCATCCCTGGAAGTGTTCAAGGCCAGTTTGGATGGGGCTGTGAGCAATCTGGTCTAGTAGGAGGTGTCCCTGCACAGGGAAAACATTCCTTTCAACCTAAACCGTTTTCTGATTCTGTGAGTCTATTTCTATCTAAGAAATATTTTACTTCTAAAATATCTTATTGGTTTACTTAATT
Source organism: Atrichornis clamosus (assembly GCA_013400975.1). Taxonomy (NCBI): domain Eukaryota; kingdom Metazoa; phylum Chordata; class Aves; order Passeriformes; family Menuridae; genus Atrichornis; species Atrichornis clamosus. The sequence goes on along the minus strand of WBMZ01012893.1, from coordinate 131,964 downwards.
TCTAGGTTTAACCCCAACTGACAACTAAGTACCACAAAACCTAGTAGGGAGGAGAATTGGAAAGAAAATATAAAACTCATGGGTTGAGATAAGAACAGTTTAATAATGGAACATAATAATAATAATAATAATAATAATAATAATACCACTAATTCTAAATATTCTTTGAATATTAATAATAATAGTTACAATAAGGAGATGGGAAGAGAGTAACAGAACCCAAAATAAACTAGTGATGCACAATACTATTGCTCACAACCCACTGACCAATACCCAACTCATTCCCAAAACGTGACGGGCTCCCTTCCAGGTAATTCTCACAGTTTCTATACTGGGTGTGATGTTCTGTGCAATGGAATATCCCTTTTGCCAGTTCAGGTCACCTGTCCCAGCCATGCTCCCTCCCAGCTTTTTGTGTAGCTCCTCACTAGCAGAGACATTGAAAATTCCTTGATTGTGTAAAAGCACTACTTAGCAACAACCAAAACTTCAGGGTCTTATCAACTTTCTCATAATAAAGCTGAAACACACTTTTGTACCAGCTACTAAGAAAATTAATTCTGTTGAGATGAAACCAGGACATTAATAAAGTGAAATGTCTCCCTCCTTGTGTGAGCTAGCACATAACACATAAAAGAGCAAGTATATAACTATATAAATATTTATAGAAAGAGGGGTGTGTAAGTAAGCTTTTTGCCTTAGGTGGTCCCTGTGGCAGGCAGCACTAGCATCCAATTTGAGTGAATGTGATATTAATATACACTGTCTATCTGTGGTAGCTCCAGGCATTGACAATAACACTCATCAAGATTTAGTAGCATATGTTTCCTGTTATTAGGATATGCATTACAAGACACTAATTTGATTAGTCAGTTCTTAATTAGAATTACTTGAATTTCTTTCTGAAACTTACAGAATTACATGATTGCTGAAAGGACATTTTCTTATTTCTTTTATCCAATGAAACCTGAAAGTTACATAAATAATTTTTTAAGTTTACCTCCTAGCTACTGCAAGAAGTTGTTTCATAATATCTGTGTAATGACTGAGAGGATGTTCTCCATCTGTGGAGAGCATGGAATACCATTAACCAAGTGAATAAGTCACATGTTGGTGCTCACATACTTTTGTGAACTCTGCATATCTGCTGCTTGAAAAGATGGGAAAGCAATGCTTTTCTCCTTGATAATGGTTTAGTGTGACATTTAAGCTTATCCTTGTGTCTTACTATTCATTTCCCCAGTCATTATCTTGACTACTTAGACAGAAATTTCAGATAGAGGCCTGTAAATAGAGAGTCTTACTCTTGCAAAAACTAGAATACCTGTCCCATCCCACTGTCTGACACTTGGTTTAGCTTACGTTGGTCTCTACAGTCACTGACACACGGGCCGTGGCACCCAGACACTGGCACCTGGCAGCAGACACTCACTCTAGATGCGGCACCCCTGCCCTCCTCTGGGCTTGTGAGGCTGATGGTTCTCCTGTTCTGGGCCTATCCCAGCCAGGTCAAGGCATTGTTTGGTCTTCCCCATCTTCCATAGTCTCTATAGATTCATGTGTTGGTGTGCAGAGAAGCTTTTATCATATAATCCAATAACGTAAATGTAAATGTATACAAACGAGCTTTCAGGATAGCTAATGGAAATCTAATATTTGAAGTCAGTGCATACAGCAGAGCAATCCAGCTTACCAAACTGAAGTGTCATGCAACTAAATTTCCTTAAACATATTCACAATTTGAGCAAAGGCTTGGCCCGTTTCCTTAAAATCTGAATTTGGTTTCATTTGAGAGATGATAGGATATCAGTCATTCACAAAAGACTGGAAGAAGTGACATGGAGCCACTGGGACATCTGTGCTCTTCAAAAGCAGTAGCTGTCAGGCAGGCAGGATAGCTTTTAGATTTTCAAGTTAAATTTTAACTGGTTCACATAATGAAAGTAGTACTATTATTTTCATTTCTATTACATGAATAACACTTTTAATAGACAACAGAAAAAAATTTCTTTATTTTCTTTTTTTATATTTTTGTTGGTGGCTGCTAAAAATAGGTTTCTCTGAAAAATTACATGGGTAGACAAGTGTAGTGAATCAGCAGTGCATTAAACTAGGGCAATGAAGCACAAGGATTGCTTTCTTCAAATAAGCTTCCAAATGTAATTTAGATTTTGTTAGCTAGTAAATAGGTTCCAGCAGAACTGATACAGCTGAACCAATATCTAACATCAGTTCACTGAAGTGTGGCTGTCCTCCGGGGTTCCAAATGTCAACATAGCAAAGGATTTTATGAGCAGAATGAAGTGAACAGGATTCATCTATATTCTGGACAGTTATATCAGGCACCACAATTTTGTCTACCTGAATCCTTAATAGATGTGTTCCCTTCACATCTGCACATCATGGTGTGCTTTTCCAAGCTAAGAAGCCTGGGGCTTTTTTTAATTTGCACGCACTATCTTTGTAATTGTTAATTAATAGCATAGTTTCCAAGCAGTTAGACTCCTCCTTTTCTTGACTTTCTATTTCCTAGTGGTTGTACTGCAGCATCTTTTGCAGAACACAAGCAGCCAAAAAGATGTTGAACAAAAAAGCTAACAGGTAAAAAGATGTTTTAACAAAATATTAGCAAACTTATCTGAATTTTTTACTCACACAATTTGGTCTTTTTGATCAACAGACTTTTAATATTTCACCTTCCTAACAGAACAGAGTTTATCAGTCTTTCTTAAATAGAAGGCATAAAATCTTTTAAATATAATAAAGAAAAATATCAATTATAAAATTCTTAAAACAACTATGTTTCCATTAACTAAGGACTCCTCTTTTAAATTTAGGAACAGATTAAGTTAAACTGCCCGTGTTAGTTCTTATTTAAATGATAAATAAAACAAAAAAATCATGTACTGGATCCTGATGGTAATAAAGTTAGTGTTCAATTTCCAGCATAGTGAATTAGATGTCTTTTCAAGGGACAAAAGAAAAAGGAACTGCAAAGAAAATATTTTATCAAAAATATGTTGAACTGTGAGTAACAGAAGCATTTGCAAAGTGGGGAATGTTTGGGTTTATTCCCTGCAGAATAGTAACTAAATCAAGTAATACAGTGTTTTATTTCCCCTAACAGACTTTTATTTCTAAAGAAAAGTGTCAAAGAACTTAATATGTTCTATTTAAACTAATTAACAGATTACAAGTTGTTTTGGGGAAAAAAACCTCCAACAAAACAAAGCAAACAAACAAAAAAACCCACAAAAACCAATCAACTAAAAAAAACCCCCACAAAAGCAGCAAAACAAAAAAGCCCAAAATAAACCAAAAAAATCCAGAACCACGATGGAACACACCAAATAATCAGTCTGCTCCCGTAACTTTAACTTTCTTTAAGATGTCCGTCAATGTAGAGCAAGGATGGGAGAAAGGGATGGGAGAAAAGAAGGAAGGGAAAATAGAAAAAGTGAAATAAAAGCTTAATACTACCTATTTTTCATGACATTGACTTCTGATAAATATAATTTAAAAAAAAGGAATAAAAAATTATCCAATTCCAACCCCCCTGCCATGGGTAGGGACAATTGTCACTAGACCAGGTTGCTCAGAACGCCATCCTACCTGGCCTTAAACACTTCCAGGGATGGGGCATCCACAAGTACACTTGTTCCAGTGCCTCCCTACCCTCACAGTAAAGAATTTCTTTCTAAAATCTAACTTAAACCTGCCCTCTTTCAGTTTGAAGACATTCTTCCTTGTCCTTTTAATACATGCTCTTGTAGAGAGTATCTCTCCATCTTTCTTGTAAGCTCCTTTCAGGTACTGCAAGGGTGCAACAAGGTCAACATGAAGTCTTCTCCAGGCTGAACAATCTCAGTTCTCCCAGATTCATAGGAGACATCTCAGTCCCTCTAATCATCATTAGTAATACCAGGATTCAGTTGTTTATTCTTCTGAACCTGTTAGCAGATACCAATGTGAAATTAGATAAATAAGGGCTTTTTTAGCCAAAACCTGCATTTCATTCTCTATTCTCCCTCCTTCTCATTTCTCCTTTCCATCCTCTACATCTTCCTTTTCCTTCCATTTCCTTCCATCCTTCCTTCCTTCCTGCCTGTCTTCCTTCCTGCCTTCCTTTCCCCACCTCCTCCCATTCCTCTTGATACTCTGCTCATTCATTTTCTGTTTCTCTGCCTTTGTCAATCCTCTCCTCGAGTCTTTAGCCACACTGCCAAGGGGCTCAGCTTTTGTATCCTATGAGAAGAAGGCAGTGGGTTAAAAGTGGGCTTGATTTTGTGTGATGTTACTTGGCTGCGTTCAGGCTCTGCCTGTGCTTTGAACTGCCTGGACAAATGCCTGCAATTGGGCAGCATTTCCTTTACTCCGCTTTCGATTGGTTTGCATGGCTCACTATATGAATCGGAAGAGAGTAGGAAGTGTAGTGAAAATGTTTGTTGCCTGGGGAAGAAAAATAATTGGGACTTGTACTGGCTGGGTGCCTTGGCACATCAACAGCAGTGACCATAGTTAAAAGAATATTTGGCAAGGCTTTCACTGTTAGGCTTTTGAAATACATGCAAAAGCCTTCGTGGCTGATGAGCCAAAAACACTACTAAGCTATGAACATGAAAAAGACCCAAACCAACAACCAAACAGATTTTCCATAAAATAATACAAGAAAAATAATTAATTTAGGCTACTGCAATTCAAGTTAAAATATGTTTTTACTCTAAAATTAGTTTTGCACAGAAAAAAAAATTCTATTAAAAGAAGAATTTTAATGCTCCCATAGAGATAGGTTACATATATATATTCTTCTTCTGTAGATAGCTGTCACTTTACTTACACTTCATTACTGCTTTTAAATTTAAATATATCTAAAACACTTTACCTAAATTTAAATTAATTTGTGCATTTAGTCTAAACTAGTAATCTACAGTACTTCTACAGTCAATGAAGGAAGAACAGCATCTTTGGAAAACCAATGATTTCACTTGTTTTAGACATCTAGATGCCTTTAGACACTACTCTTTGTTTCCATAGATGAGAAAGTCTTGATGAGTCATATTATGTTACTGTATCAGAACCATGATTCTGTACTGCAAAGTAAAAAGAATATAAACATTAATACCATCACTACCGGAATACCAACGGAAACATTTCTTGCCAAGCTATACTGAATGCAGTAGTAAATGCTCTCTGAGTCTTTCCCCAAGTATTCTTTTTCTGTGTTCATATCATTTCGCTTACCAGGATTATCGTCTTTGCTTCAACAGCATGAATGAACCAGAAATAGGCTTTTCTTCCCTGTCTCTAGTGTCACTCCCTCTCCAAAATGTTAAGAAACAACATTGTTATATACTCAGTGAGTAAAAGTCAGCTGAGGCATAAGTAATTTTAGTGAGTGCATACAATGAAGTCTTTCAACTCCAGAAACTCAACAGAAACCTTCACTGAAACATCACCGACATCACAACATTTGGTCATATAAAATTCCTTGGTATGGCATCGCTGTCATTATTGATATGATATTGTCCACGTGCAGACTCTGGAGAAAGTACCATGATGTGTTTAAACTTTGCCCTTTCTAGCAGCTAAAAAGAGTTACAGAACACCTGCGGTGGTCAACAGTACAGAATTTATTAGGAGCCAAAGTATTTCTGAATCTTCACCTAGAATCTAGTAAGAAGCTCCAATAGCTAGTAAGTGCTCCAACAAGACATCTTGATGGAAGTGAAGACATACTAGTAGATATTTTCTTCCTTCTCACCTACCACCTATGCCAGTTTTCACCAGATCCCAAATTAAGGTGAAATTATACTTTTTTCAGTACCCTTTGATATATAATTTGAAGCTGTATAAATACCTACTAGTTATGTTTTAATAGAACACTAAAATCAGTTCTGTGGAAAGATGACTATGCAAAGCAATCATTGCTGTCACAGAGTGTGTATCCTGAAAACTCTTTCTAGGTTTTATGAATCTCTCACTAAAATTCTATCCTATCTGAAAAATTTTATATGGTATCCCCAAAATATACAAAAGATATAGATAATATATGTTTAAATTAATTTTCCTATTTTTACAGGATTTTCTCAGAAGCTAGATTTTTCTTTTATTTTATTGTCACATGTAATCTGTATTCATAAAAAACCAATGTTTGTCTCCAGAGACCCAAAAATTTAAAGAAACAACAAGTTGGCTCAGTCATTTTTGTTCCTTTCAGTAATACCTCATGCTTCATAGTGTGTGTCTGTATCCAGTGTCAATGTGTAGATCACAGCTGTGTATATGTCACTGAAGTTCTGAAATGTGCTCAGAAATAAGTCTTCAGAATAATATCTAAAAATAATTAGAGTTGTTAGAAAAAAAATCTGAGGGGAAATAAAAGAAGTCCTGGATTTAAATGAAAATGTTTTCCAAGACTTCTGAACATGTAGGTGCACTGAATGAAAATAATAGTTTTGTTAACCCACCAGCCCCCTAATTAGCACATGAAAAGCTGAGTTTTCAGTGGACAGAGAAAAGCAGAGATTTATGAGGAGAGTTTGAAATTATTGAGATTTCGTTATATTTTCAGGGTCAGATTGATCCTTGAGAGTTGCATTATATAGCAGTCTCATAAATAATTTAAATAACTTGTGTCAAATTAATTAATAATGAATATTATGTGATGCTTTAATATGTCCTCTTTTTTTTTTTTTTTTGTGGGGGAAGTGTTTTTAATTTACATGTTAATTTCAACATAAAATTAAATACATTCTAAGAATTAAGTTCCTCTCCGAGATTTAAAAAAAAACCAAACTTGTCTTATGCACAAGCCTTCAGGTCATGACCAGAATTATTTTTTCTTGTATTCAGTGTTTGCACCACCTGTACTGAAGTCCATATGGTGATTTTGCTAAAGAGCTGATTTTAGAAGTTTAGCAAATTGTTTCATTTTACCTATTTATTTATGCTAGTAGTTTGTGTTGTACGGGACCTTTAAAAGTCAACTAATACAAGCCCCTGCCATGAGCAGGGACATCTTCAACTAGATCAGGTTGCTCAGAGCCCTATCCAGCCTGGCCTTGAATGTTTCCAGGGACCTTGGAGCCAGCTGTGACCCACAGGACCTTTCATTAGCTGGGCTATCGCTGCAGTCCTGAATCAAGTTTGTGCTGGAGGTCAAACACTGGTACTGCCCGTGGCCTTTTGGATGAGCAGCACAAAGTGAACGAGTTCTGTCCAGCCCTTGGCAATGACATGGCTGCTGGTACCTTTGCTGACAGTTTCTGGGCACACAGAATGAGTTTTTTCTTTTCAGTCCTACCAGCGTGGAGATGAGGCCCTACTGCAGAAGTTATTGCTTGATCCACCTCTTTCCAGAAGTAGGAATTTAGATCTCTTGGGCTCTGAATTCTCCCTAAATTTTTTCAAAACCATCACAGTTTGACTGGATACTTTTCTAGCTCATGTGCCACTGCCTACTAGATGTTATTTTCAAGGCACTTACTCTGCTATTCAGCTACTAAATTTTCTTTATCTATAAGGTAGACTGCATTTACAGCTACAACCGTCTGAACAGAGTGAGTTTTGATCCTAACCTGAAAATACATTTCTTACATTATTCTTACCTTCTTGCTCTCATGTAATTTGACAGAGGAGAAAATGAACTACAAAACAGCTCCTGCAGTGACTAATGCATGAGAGAGATTTGCCTTAATGAAACCACAAAGTTCATAGAATATATATTTTGGATCACTAGTTGTCAGGGGGTTGCCTCATGTTGGCCACTTACTGAATAAGGACACACCTGACCTACTGTAATCAGGTCAGTGGATAATCCCTTCCCTTTGCTACCAGAGCAGCAAAGCCCAGCATGGCTATTCACATCTGTGTAGAATATTACATTTGTGCAGTGGGGTCATCCTCAATCCTTTGAGGACTCTGCTCTTTGCAAGTGAGGAATCCACAGGACTCAATAAGGGTTCCATAGGAGTATTTGTACTGGAAAGCACATAAACAGTAAGCAATAAGATTTATAGAGTTTAGGGTGAAAAAAGAAATCTGAGTGAAGTTATGATAGCTGAGAAATTGAGGTAATGTAAATGAATGAGTTTCCGTAAAGAAGGACTCAAATATGGTTCAGTTAACTTCTTCCACTGTGAAGTTATATTACCTTAGTTATTATCATTTATAAGAGTTTATATAAAGGGATAACTTAGATAATTAATAAAAAGGATATTATACCAAATTCTATTCTGTTCTTGTGAAACTTCTGGAAAGAAAGAACAAAAGGATTTAATTTTTTGTTTGTTTGTTTGATTTTGGTCTTACTTACTGGAATTTTTTTTCATTTTCTTATTGTTTTACCTAAGATAATTATTTTTGTTTAGCCAAAATAGGAAGGCACAATCTTTGTTCAAAACAGAGAGAAATCCATTGCACTTACCATTTAAATTATTATATTTTAGGTCATGAGTTAGCTAATGCTCAAGTAATATTCAATACACTCTGGTTGTCTCCTCCTTAACAATATAAAGAATAAGAATGGCATGAATAATAATAAACTTGCAATGACCAATATTTTCACTTTCAAGAAATAGTAAAAATTAGGTCTGAAGTTCTCTTCTCAAACACAGTTACTCTAATGCAGCTAATGTATATCTCCAAGCACCTAAACACAACCTTGAGTCCTTTACTCATCTGTAGTGTCATTAAGCATTTATTGGATGTTCAGTCCTTTAGAAAGCAAATTACAACATAATTTTATGCTTGCTCATATATATGACTTCATGCAACAATAGAGCAAAAAAGCAATAAAGCTTAGAGTTGAACATAATCATAAGTAAATGGAGTAAAAAGATACAGTTTTCAAATTGTGAAAGTATGTTTCATATATCTCCCTTCTAGGCTATGTGGCCTCAAAATAGTATAGACACTGTTTGTTTTCTAAGTAAATTTACGTCCATTAAAGATATTTGGGTCAATCTTTATAAGGTTCTATGATGCATGTTTAGGTTATCTACTTACCAGTCTTTCCTGTTTGACTTCTCAGAGTAAGAGAATGTGTGAAAAGGTACCTTTTCAGAAATACCCAACTGACTTTATATTTACTATTATTTTCTTCATCTGTTAAGCAGATCATCAATTCTCTTTTTCACTGGAGATTGAAGTTGATAATCTCAGTGAGAAGGAAGTGTTTTAATTAAGTATGAAACCCTCAATAGTGTCTCTACTTCAAAAAATGTTCATGGCCCTGAAAGTGTAAGGAAAGAGTTATTTAAGTGAAAACTACAGTTCTGACATCCTTTGAGAAGAATAAGACATTTTCAGAGAGAGAGAGATTTTAACACAAGGAAAACAGAACACACCATTCTGATATTGAAATAAACAGTGGATTTGTACTTCCTAAACCAGACTGAAATTTCAGGCAGAGAAAATATGTCCATTTCAGCCTGAAAATGTTGATCCTAGATTCTGTTGTTGATAGATTTTTAAAAACCTTGCTGCATGATAGACTATCTGTAAAAAAAAAGAATAGCCTCAATTAAGTGGAGTCTTGTCTATTAAGTATCACCTTACCCAGTAACAAATGTTTGAGTGCATTTGCGCAGTACAATTGAAAATGTCCCCAAATTAAATTAAAGTCAGGAGAAGGTTAAATTTGTCCTGAAGATAACAACGGCAACATAACTCATTATAAAATTTTCAGTTAGAATCAATGATAAGAACAGGGAGAAGCAAAGAAGAACATAGAAGGAGGAAGCAAAGAATCTTCACTGCAAGGATAGAACTGGATAATGGGATCACAAGGAATACAAAAAAGTTCAAATGGACATCAGTGATTTCATAGGAGGCAGAAAAGTTCATGCAGCTTTAATTTTCCCAACCAACAAAAAAATACAGCAGAAAAAACTCCTAAGAACAGCATTTCAAGTGTAAATCAGCATCATGTATTTCACACAGTCAGAAGCTGAGTAGATGTTGAAAAAAACCCATAAAACTTGTCCAGTTGTGATTGTATGCATGATCTATTGTTGTTTTAGGATATGTACAAAACATATTCTGTCTTAACTGCATACAAAAAGTTGCCTTGCGTAACAAATCTTCAGGAACAATTTCTACTGTCTGTTTAAAACTATATATGTATTATTTGGCCAATTGTAAAGCAGAAACTGCCATGAGAGTCTATAGGATGACTAAGATTTCCGCAGATTTTCTGGGATAATAGCACAGTTAAGCATAGAAGCAGTAATTATCTGTTAAGCCATGCACCGCAGAAAGGAACATGGAGATTGTCCAAAGATCCACCTGGAGAGATCATGTAACAACTAGTTAAAGAGTTTATTGTGAAGTCTGCTAGGCTTTCAGTCAATAAACAGTTCTTAAGCCTATTCACTGTATCATCTAGGCAGAAACTAGCCAGGGAATTTTTGGATCACTCAGGAAATTTACGACTAAATGCCCTGGCTATAAAAAATAAGCACATCCCCCCTAGTATCCAGCTACATTAAAATTGTAACTCTAGGACAAACTCAAATTTCATCCTTATATAACAATTAAAAGTTTTCACACACATAACACAGATGTTATATTTTGCAAAATGTTATAGATTGTGAGATTTCTAGATGCTAAATAATAGGTTCCATAGAATATTTGCAGGTTTTTTCAGGAGATAAGAAAAAGTAAGACCTGGATGGAGATTCTTGAAACAGATAAATTGGTCCTTCACTGACTTGCAGTTTTACAGTCCTTCACTGACTTGCACTTTTACAGCCCTTCACTGACTTGCACTTTTACACTTCAAAGAGAGAGTTCACTTGCAATTTTTTGTTTGTTTCTTTTTCATAAGAAAAAGAGTACAATACTCAATCAGAAAAACTGTCCTTATATTTTAGTTTTGTGTTTATGACAGTTGCCAGTAGTGGAGGCATTAAGAAATCTTAAGACACAAGTTACACAGCAGTTCTTGCCTAGTGTATCTTCTTAGTTCCATGGAAATCTCCACTAGCAATTGCAGAGAAGTTTGCATTCAGATCATTCAAACAGCTGTATCCATTATGCTTTGATTTTTTTAAATATTTTTCTTAGAGTTTGTCTATAGGACATTCCGAAATAAAGACTTATGACTATAAAGTGTGTGTGGAAGTGGGTGGGAAAGTAAGCTAACTCTGCTAGAAGTCTTCTAGAAATTTCTGCCTGGAAATTTCATAGTGGCCTGTAGTTCTGCCATAAAAATAAAATAAATAACAAAAGGAAAACAAACCCAAATTCAATGACTGTTCCTAATTTGCCTTCCTTATGCTGTCACTGATACTAGAGTCATCCACAATACTTCACTCTCAGCTAACGCTTTTTCTCACAGACAGAGGCAAAATCATATATTCAGTCTTTTCTCACATGGCAAACTTTCAATATTCATGAATATTCCTATCATCGTCAGTTTTTGGTGGTTTTTAAAATTTTTTTAAGTTCTAATATGATATATAGATACTACGTATCAGAACTGAAAAGAGTCACCATAGTGTCAGGAATTTATGCAATGCTTTAATCAGTTCTGCTTTTTTTTTTTTCCATTTTTTTATAGCTGAGGATTGCTTTCACCTATTCAAAGAAATATCTGTGTGAGTCCAAGATGTGCTTTTATTGAGCACTAAAAGATAATTTGGAATTATTGTTGTTTAAACATTCGTCATATTTCCACAATGCACATTATTTTGAATTTTCCACATTAAAATTTATAATCTGTGAAATCCTATACAATGTAAACCAACTGAAATCCAACACAATATAAAGCAACTATATGTAAAATTCATCCCACTGTGTTTTCAGCCTCTATAGCAGAAGCATGTGTACTGTAGTCTTTATTCATAGGAGATGGAGACAAACAGGAGTTTTGAGATGAATGATTCACTTGTTTTCTTTTCTTGCAAGGAAAAATGAATTATGCGGTAGAAGCACTTATCGCTCTCCACTGAACGTAATACCGTTCTGGATGGCTGTGTCGGATGTAGCCATAGATACTGTAGACAGAGTTAGATGAACTGAACTTCATCTCTTGTCCAAGGGCTTTCTAAGACAGAAAGATGGATCTAAGATGGAAAGACTTCATCAGAGATATGCCAAGCCTTTGCTTATCATGCAATCTAATAGGATAACCATCTACTCTGAAAAATTACTTAATCTCTTTTATGACACATAAAGTGTTCTGGAATAAATTTAGCCTTCATTCACAGACAAACCACATTCTTAGTTCTTACCACTGGAATCATAGTTGTTTTTTTTAACTTTCGTTCTGTTTTTAAAATTAATTTGTGTAATAATCAAGGAGAAACATAAAACAGTGTAAGTTTAAGTCAAGAAACAGGATTAGTTAGTGAGTAGCCCCTGGTAATACTCTAAAGATAAGTACTTCTTACTGTATAGTACCAGCTGCAACCCAGAAAATAGTTGGATTATGAAAATTCCTAGGATTATGACATTTTGAATTTTACAATGGATATTTCATACCTTCTGAGATCAATCCCTAAATCAACAGTGTAAAAGACTTTTTCTTTTAGTGAACAACCTTTTTTTTGAGTAATGAAGAAAAATAAATTAAAAATCTAACCTAAGGATCATATCTAAACCCCCATTCAGTCTCTGCAAGAAATTTCAATGTCTATCTGAAAAATCAACAACCTTTACAAAATTCCCATTCAGAAAATAGATTACAGTTTATGTAAGCAAAGATTTCTGTAGAAGAAAAGGGTTTATGCTCTCATTAAAGGAAGGGAAGTCTGTGAGTATGACAGCTGACACACTCCACAGGGGATTCATCTTTATAAACACTTGTCCTCTACTGGGATTTGTGGATTGTATAAGAGGAATTAAAAAGAAAGAAAAAATGGTTTCATAAAATTGTAGCAACTTAATTAAAGCTTATTTCATACATATTTTTTGCTGGAAAGAGAAAAGTTGGTAAATTTTGTTTTACAGTAATAACTGAATAAACTTCATGGGGAGGTAACATAAGTACCCAGAACAAATTCACAAAGTAATTATGTGTTTTCTGTCTCAGTCTTAGCTAATACTGTGACTGCTACAAAAACCTTTCATATAGACGTGCTAATTTTCACAATTTACATTTTCCACTGCTCAGCTGATCATTTTATTAGACAAAGTATAGTTAAATTATATAATCTATTTCAAACTGTTTCCAAAAGGGTCATTGCATATTAATCTATCATAGCTAGGAAAAGTAGTAAAACTACGGTAACAAGAGAACAATCAAATAACACAGATATTATGGTCATATTTTACAAATCAGTGTTAGATATATCTAGTACATCATGCTGAGGGGTCTGTATAATTTTCAGTATTGAACTAGAAATAATTATGAAATAGAAATAGTAAATACTAATCTATTTATGAAATAGAAATAGTAAGTACTTTCAAGTTTTTGAAAGTTTTGGGGGTGGTGATACCAAGGTCTTCTAGTAACTAACACACTGTTCCGTCCACAGCCTTATCCGGCCTTACAGGATTTTAAAAAATTTAACTATATAAATGAAAAAAACCCCTCTCCTCACAACAAATCCCAAAATAAAAACAAAGTTGAAATGACTAGTGTATAAAAGCCAGGTATGAAGGATTGACCTTGGCTGAGTGTTTGCTGCCCACCAAGCCTCTCTCATTCCCTTTTCCAACAGGATGGAAGAGGAGAAAATAAGATGGAAAAAACCTTGTTGTTCAAAATAATGGCAGTTTAAGAAAGCAAAAGAAAAGGTTACACATGGAAGCAAAGAAAACCAGAAGATTTTATTCCCTAATTCTCATCAGCAGGTGATGATTGTCGACTTCCCAGGAAGTAGAACTTCAGAACTTATAGTGGTTACTCTGTAAGACAAACATTGAAATGGTGAATGTTTAACCCCCTCCTTTCTCATAGCTTTTGTTGCTGAGCAGAGTCCATATGGTATGGAACATCTCTTTGGTCGGTTTGGATCAGCTATCCTTGCTGTGTCCACTCCCAAGATTTCACCCATCTCCGAGCTAGTGGTGAGGGGCAATGTTGGGGAGACAGAGCTGATGCTGTGCCAGTGCTGTTCAGCAGTAGCCAAAACACTGGTGTGTTATCAACATGTTTCCAGCTCTCTATGCTAAGCACAGGACTGTGAGGGTTGCTATGGTAAAATGAACTCCATCACAGCCAGACCCAATACACCAGGTTAAATAAAGCATTTAAACAAGTGCAGTCTTGCATAGGTGAATATGGGCACATACTCCAACAAAATAATTCAGAAAACTCCTTTCTAGAGTTCTTAGATGATTAAGACTTTGATATGCTTTCATTACTTAAAATTATATCACTAGAGCTCCTATTAGAACAATTACCTTTGGTGAGATACCTACTTAAGTACCTCTATCTACCCTGAAGTAATTTCAGACCTGGAAATTAGGTACTCACATTTTTAAATCCCCTGTAGGACATTGTGTATTAGGTCTTTTCAAATCAAGCTTAACTGACTACCAGCACAGAATTCAATTAGAGATGCAGCTAGAGCAGAGCATGAGTTACCAATCATTTAAATAATAATCCCAGTCAAAGATGGCTTTAGAACATGACTCCTGCAGCCCATAGTGAATGATTGTCTCTTCAGGCTCACAAGTTCATAGGTAGGTTAAAGGAGATAGTATTGCATGTTGATCTTGTCTGGTAGTCAGGTGCCCAACAAACTGTTCTCTCACTCCCCACCTTGCCCCAGAGGGCATAAAACAAAATGAAAAAGCTTGTGACTCAAGGGAAGGACATTGAGTTAATACATTAGGCAAATTATTGGAGAAAGTTAATGAAATTTTTTGTTCCTGTAGAGAGCAAAAATTGACCAAATAGGAGGGAAACTATTTATATAGCCACAAGTCTCTTACAGTTCTCAGAGATTTCAATAATGTTGATCCATTTTCTCACGTTTACTTATCCTTGCAGCTAAAGCTCTTCAGACCTTTGTTATGACTGATATCACAGTTTTGCTATTATTATTAGTGCTATTGAAACTAAAGAGCTAATGTATTCTCATGCAAAATCTGTTTTTCAGAATCAACATATACAATTAAATATATGCTACTTAGGGATTTATATTCATAACTTGAGATGCTTTTATTTCTAGCCTTGATCATCTAAGCCAAATACAGCTGTCATTCTACTCCTGCCTGGTATCAGGCTACCTTACTCTTGGCATTATAATGGACCAAAAAGTCTTAATTATTCTTACAGTCATTGGTATTGTGTCAAGAACCCATTGCAGATGAATCATCTTAAAATGGCACAATTCCAAAGAGGTCCTGATCAAACAGCACTTTTTGAGACTTCTACAACTTTTTTATGACTTGAAATAAAATTACAGCATGATGTATATGATTGAATGCCATTAATATTGACTATGCACTGCTTATCTCCCAAACTGGCAATGTTCATACTGTGAGGGAGATGAGTGTGAAGCAGTTAAATATTCCACATAATATATGTCTAATAAATATACCATTTTCATTAATCATTCTGAGTAGATTTTCCACTTCATTCCAAAAGTTTTCAATTAAAGTTGTAAGAATTACAATGACTTTAAAATAGTAAACTTTATTCTACATGAAGCATTACTTATGCCATAATTAGTTATGTCTAATTCATAGGAAAAATGAGGCCTGACAGATTTATGGTGGGTTTTTAATTCATTTTCATGTCCTCATTGGTTTCATTTCATGTTGAGAATTGAGGGGATTCTTTAAACACTAGGCATTAAGAAGCGATAATTTGTGTGTTCAGAGAAAGAAATTTGCTTCCATGCAGGCACTGGGAACTGTGGGAAATTCAATAAATGAATTTGAAAGAGAAGGAAGCCTATTCAAAGGAAATCCTTACAATGTGATGAAAAAAATATGGGTTAAATTTTTAGCATTAAAATATGCTCAATATGGGTTAAATTTTTAACATTAAAATATGCTCAATTCATGTTAATCCTGGCTTTATTAGAGTTTGGATCTGGCGCATTATAATTTATTTTTTTTTTTACTTTGAAATACCACAGGAATCAAGATCAGCATTTGTCAGAGAAATACAGAGAATTTGCATTAGAATATGAGATTACTGACTTTCAGGTGAATTTTTAACTACTATATATTATATACTGGTTTTATTTTACAATTATTATTTAAGCATGCAAAATTATTCTCTATTCATATTTCCTGATAATTAATTTATTTTACGCTATTACCACCAATTCAGATATGTATGCAATGTGCCTCTATTATTAACTCTCTTTAATCAAATTAAAAACTTAGTAAGCAATATATAGGGAAAAATATAAACATACTGAATAGAAAAAAAAGCTTTTTCATGTTTTTTTTCCTATTTTCTCTCACTGAATCACATTTTTGCTTAAAAGCTTTTATCTTCCTTATGTAAAATCAGTAAATTCCTTACATATGCCAGCAAAAGGTTTCTTTATGCCCATACCTATATGATTTTTTCTGTTCCAAAATGATATTTTCTTTAATTTCTTTTTTCTTTCAATTACTCCCTTGGATAATAGAAGCCCTTGATTTGTAATTATGGTGACTTACAGCAAATCTCAGGAAATATATTGTCTCTTAATTTACTCAAGTCAGCAAAAACCTTTGCTTTTGAATATGACACTAATGAACTAAAAACTTACTATTTACCATACTTCAGCATTGTATACTACCACAATTCAGGACTGAAATCTTTATATTTTGCAGCAGTAACTCTTTGGACAGCCAGGCAGATGCTGCAGGCTGCCCAGAAAGTTCATGAAAACTCTGTTCTTCAGTGTCTCCAAGATCTAAAAGACCAGAACAACACAGTCTGAACTTAGAGCTGACTGTAATTTAAGCAGAAGTCAGACATTCACAGGTCACTTCCAAGCTGAATTATTCTACGTTTCTATTATTTGAAGCTTAAATGACTCCATTTTGTTATCAGTACAACTTAAGAGAAAAAATTTCTAAAAACGCCATCAAATATTTTAGGATTTAGTGGTGGTGATAAGACAGTGCAGGAAGTTGTTGTTATTTGGTTGTTCCCTTTTAGGGGTGATTGTCTCTTTTTCTTTTTTCCTCTGGCCTTTCTAAAACAATTGTCTTTCAACGGACTATTTTTTTGTCCAGCTCATTTTCATTATAGCCTTTGTTCTATGTATGTTGTGATGCTTATTTTATACACAAGAGGCAGAATTAATTTCCCCTAAATTTGGCCTTCTGAAATGCCTTATGGAGTCTAATCTAATATTTTATGCTAGCTCAGTAGTCAAAGAAAGAAAATGGCATCTCTAGAAGATGGCTAATATTATATTAAAATGGATACCTAAAATGGTAAGAGTTAGTTGTCTTTTGAAACCTCCTGTCTTTTTTAGAGGACAAGACCAGATGATTAGCAAGGAATTGAGGCAACTTTTACACAGTCAAAATAAGGTTGGTTAACATTGTTTCCCGGTGGTACTTTCTGCATAATTATGCTCAGATATAGTAAAATATTTTCTTCTGGCCAGTTTGCACTGGCTGATCAGGACTTGCCATTGTTACACCCTGTAAGTAAGTGTATAAACTGAGGATTTTTCCACCTTTTAATGTGGCTTATTTAGATTTGTCCAAAAATTAGTTGACATGGGATTTTGATTTAAAACACATCACTCATAATACTTACTAGACAGTTATCTTTGTCCGGTACTCTTCCCTGATTTGAAGACTTCATGTTTCTCATCTCATTCTTTTCAGCACCTTTAAACCTATCTATAGAGTAGAAAATTTAAGAATCTGAAATGCAGAAATCCAAAGCATAATTAAAAGTTTCTAACTCTGTTCTACAAACTTCCTGCATCTTCCATGCAATAAACTATGCATGCTATTTTATATAATGCTAGGTAGGAACTGTTACATTATGCAAGCATGAGAAGATAAGGGATAGTTAAATCTTTGGTCAAGATGCGCAAATAAGGTATTAATTCATTATGCAAATGAGGTTCACATCTGGAATAGTCATTTTGGTAAATATGACTCATAATATACAAACTCATAAACAGGAAATATTTTTGTTAGACTAGCAATAAGGACTAATTTCCATTGCTGAGTTAGTGAACACCCATAAATGCGGTGATTTATTATTGTAGAAGTAGAAAGATTTGCTCCTGACTGGGAGAAATGAGACTAAATGAGACTACTAAATCCTCAGGGATACATCATTCTCTTGTATTTGCTTTGTTTGCATGAAGTTTCTTGCATCATTCATATGACTTTCAGGAAAGCTTCTTTTCTACACATAACTCAAATCTAAAAGAATTTTGACTTGATGCCTAGAAAGCAATTTAGCAAGCAATTGAGTTTTTGAAGGGAGTACAAAAGTTATCCCATAGCTTTTGTTCACAAAACCAGAAAGGAGCCAGGTGGAAGACTGTCAAATTTAGTTTTGAAAGAGCACTTTTCAAGGCTCTGCAAGGGAACAAAACAACCTAGCAGTGAACTGATGGAGAAATGAGTCAAAGGCCTTCTCCTCTTTTCCATCTCTATAATTTTTTGAAGCTTAAGCTTCTTTATTGTGTTGTTGATCAGATGTCACAGCTCTAAGCTGCTAAATATTCAAGAGAGAAAATGACCAGAAAGAAGAGAAATACCTCTGATACCTAAACAGAGGGATTTCAAATGATTATTCCATAGACAGGAACAAAATTATTTTAAAGATAATTGGATTTCTTTTCTTATTGTATGACAAAGCAGTCTGAAAGCATAGAGAGTTGATCTCCTTATATAAAGAGTCTAATTGAACAGATAATCTTTAATTTTGATGGGCTATTTCTAATCATCAAGCTTTTGATTCATTGAATAATATCTCAAGACAAAATTTAAATGTATCATCAGATTTCAACGGACTGATTTATCTTATTTTGGGAAGATATAATTTGGCTAAAATAAGAATAAAAATAATCTACATATTTCATTATGGGAATTTTGTTAACAGTAAAGACAGAGCCAAATTCCCAAACAACTACAGCTTCAAGAAAAACTACTTAGTAATGCTGCTAGTATTAGTACAGGCTTTAGATAGGTCTTAGCAGGTTCCTTTTTACCAAACAGCTGCACTTCTATTGCATATATTGACAAATTTTAGATGAAAGAGAAACAGTTAAGGATTCTTCAGCATCAGTTTAGAGAATGAGACTATAAATCTGCTCCATTGTAATGAGACCCCACCAGGAGCACTGTATCCAGCTCTGGGGCCCCTTACACAAGAAAGACGTGGACCTGTGGGACTGAGTCCAGGGTAGGTCCACAAAAATGATCAGAGCTTTGCAATACCTCTCCTAGGAAGGCAGGCTGAGAGAGCTGGGGCTGTTTAGTCGTGAGAAATCTTCAAGGTGACCTTCTAGCACCTTTGCAGTACCTAAATGGTGCCTACAGGAAAGCTGGAGGGGGACCTTTTACAAGCGTATGACGGGTAATGACTTTAAACTGAAAGAAGGTACAGTTAGATTAGATATTAGGGAGCAATTTCTTGAGACACTGGAACAGCTTGCCCAGAGAAGTGGAACCCCCATCCCTGGAAGTGTTCAAGGCCAGACTGGATGGAGCTTTGAGCAGCCTGGTCTAGTGAAAAGTGTCCCTGCCCATGGCAGGAGGGTTGGCACTAGATGATCTTTAAGATCCCTTCCAGCCTAACCATTCTATGATTCTGTGATTATTCTATGAAATATAGTGTTGAAATCTGTTCAAATTAGTTGTTTGAGGTATATTGTTTTACTCCATAACAATGAGGCTTTCTTATATGTCAAAGAGCTATCAAATATATCACAAAATTTAATAATAACGTCCTTTATTCATGGTGGAAATATTTTCATATTGGAAATTTAAAAAACAAGGCAAGAAAAACATTAGGTCAAATAATGAAATGGGCTCTCCACCTCTCTCAGGTGAAGTGGGAAACAACACTATGGTTAACCTGGACGTAAATATTGCAGGGAAGAAAAGGATTAAGGTTGTTTTACAGGCACATAGGAGAGCATGTTTTAAATAAAAATAAGAAAATTACACATTTTAAATCTGTGCTAGGCACAATTTTACCCTGATTTTTCTCCCCACCCTTCTTTGATTTCATTATGTGCTCCACCATTCCTTGTTCTAGATGACTGGGGTACCAAGACTGCTGCTTGTTTTCAGCACAGGACAGCAAGGCATCATTGTAAAAGTATTTGGGAAGAAACTATCCTATGAGGATTCAAAATATTCCCAAATATAGGAATTAATGGCATTATATCATTCACATACCAGAGTAATTCTTCAGATATTAGCAGTCCATCCATTTCTTACTTGCATAATTCTGTTTGGTCTGTGGATATACACAAAACAGGAATAGAAACCTGACATCTCTGCATAGACAAATATTTGAGTAATTTTTGTTTTAAGGAAAAGTAGCTACTACAGGGCTTAAAAAAAAAGACATAGAAGAAACAAACCTTTCTTTCATGTGAAAAGTGATCAAAACGTAGTAATGCACTGCTCACCTGTACATTTTGGCTCATGGAAATTGTCATGTACAAGACTCACTGTGTTAGTAACATTCTTGATCAATGGCGTTCCAAAGTCCTAAACTTTCTTTTGTTGCCCTAAGAATTTTCTTGGAATAAATCTTCAATGTTAAGAGGCTATTTAAGTGACCCAGTGGGTTTTTTGTTTCCCATCCCTTCCATCTCCCATTTTTTAAAGCGTGTTTTTACTCATCAGTTAAATGGAATTAAAATAAAATAAAATAAAATTTTTAAAAGAGAAGAAGAAAAAAATAAAAAAAGAAAGTAGTAGAAGTAAATATAGAAACTCTGCAAGATACTTAGTCATTGAATAAAATGTTAATGGTTATTCACAAATTGCTTCTTAATATATCAGAAAAACGATGCTCGAGGAAATGCCAAGAGGTTTTCTGTCCATCCATTAAAACTGCACAGTTTAATTAAGTCAATAAACCGGCAGGTAACATTATCTTCTACAGACTTAAATGTGTTTTTCGCAAGTAAAATGGAAGACTTCACTTCCAATTATATATGAATGCTATTGCATTAAAAATTATTACTTTTCTTTTAAAGAACTAGTCATGTTTTTTATTGAAAGGAATAAATCCACTTTACTTTCATTGCTGAGTATTTAAAGATCCTTGAAGTCTTAATATCTAAGGAGTCATAAAGCAGATTGAGGAACACTGCAACTTGTCTCACTCTTTCTATCTGAATGGTGTCTTCATGTCCTAAGTCCTCTTCAAAACATTCCAGTTCACTGGATTTATTCTTCCTCCAGCATCATCATTTGAGGGAGGATGGTGAGATGGAGGAGTTTATTGTGCATCTTTCAAGCACTATCAGGGAAGCAAGAGAAAGGAAACAGGTTGTCTTAGAAAACATTAAGATAGCTCCAAACAAACCCAAGACTGAGGAGAAAGCAATACCACCTCCATGTGCATCATTCCAGATAAACCCTCAAGAGGGTGATGACTCCTTAAAAATCCACCTTTTCCCTTCAGTTTTTTGAAGGACCAGTGGAAGGTTGAGCATAGCATCCAAAATTAGACCACAATGTGCTAAAATTTACAAAAAACTATTTCCTAATATTACTACCCACTATAATGACGGGAAAACAACAGCCTTGAGCTGGTGTGGGTTATCATTTGGGGGAGGGTGATACCATTTGTCGTAAGAAAATGAAGCACTATTATTATATTGATTTTAATTTTATTTGAGGTAGAAGAATAACTTTTCGCTTCCAGTAATTATTCCCATGAATCCCATTTTATTTAGAACCTCAAAAAATAATAATCTGAGCTATAAAACATAACAAATTTCACTGAATTTCCTGTCTCCAAATTCCAAAGAATGGGTTTCATGGGAAAATATAACGCAAGCTTAATATTTTCAAAACTTTTCCTTCAACTTTGTAGTTGGAAGTGTAGTAATTAGCTAATTTTTTTTCTTTTCTAAAGCAAGACTCTAAGAAGATAAACTGCATAAAAACAATTCAAGACTTTTAAAATGTAATGTCCATGATACATCCTTCAGCTTTAAATCATATAAGTCTAGAATTCTTAATGAAAACTACAACACATAACATGAGGGTAGTCCCAAGTAAAATCCTATTAGTTGTCTAAAGTTAGCCCATAAGAAAAAGTAATCATGGGTGCATTTCTGATCTGGTATTGATCTGCTGGAATTTTGGTTGAAGTAGAGATGTATAGACTGTAGGACTGTTCTGGATCTATTGTTCAAAATTTAGAGTGAATGTCTACAACTATTGTTTTAAAAATTTGTATTTTCTCAAATATAGTCTATTTTTCTTTAAATCTAGTATCTCAGATGTGAGATCAATTGCCTCAGAAGAATGGAAAAGATCAAATTCTGTTTTACCCTTGTGACTTGGAAATTCACAATGCTAATTTTCCTATTCCCATATGGATTTCTAAATCATCAACACATAGTCTATGAGGGATTATGGCACCTTGGCTTCTGGGGCAGCTGGTTGATGGTAAGGCAAAGAAAACAAATGATAGGTCATAGTGGTTGCCTGATGCTTTGGTTCCTGCTATAGATCTATTAATATTTGCTTAAGTGTTCTGGCTCTTAGAAGAAATCTAGAAATATTTAAGAATGAAAAATTCATTTTCTTTTAGCCTTGAAAGTTAATGCGTTCCATAACTCCAAGATGAAGCAGCATAAGCACTTTTCTGAAAAACTGTGAGCAAGACAGAAAGGTAATATTTACATGATTGTTCCTCTTAAATGGTGATTCACTCTTGCCCATGCAGAACTCTGGGATCTCATTCATTTTATCCCACTCTAACCTAGGTCTTTCATGGCCAAGACCTTTGGCATAGGGACACTGTACCTACATTTGTCATCTTCATAGCATAATAGAATCATGGAATATTTTGGATAGGAAGGGACCTTGAAAGGTCATCTAGTCCAAGCATCCTGCAATGAGAAGGGACATCTTCAAAGCTCCATCCAACCTGGCCTTGAACACTTCCAGGATTTACATGGGCCCACTTCTCAAGCTTGTCCAGGTCCCTCTGGATGGCACTCCATCCCTCAGGTGTGGCAATCACACCATACAACTTTGTGTCATCTGCAAACTTGCAGAGTCTTCCAGCATTTAGATAACCTGTTATGCATGTTGGATTATTCTGGGTTTTCATTTAATTCCAGATTTCAGATCAAGTTAGCAAATAGATTTGAAGACAATATCTAAACTTACTTTCCCTTGTAATACACTTCAGTTACTTACCTAAATAGAAGTAGGTGGTCTGTATGCATTTCAGTAGGAGGAGGTGAGACACACTACTAAAACAGTTAAGATCTTCTGGAAAATACATGTTATATGTTATCTTGACAAGGAATTTCTGATATGATCAAAGAGAAGCAAATTGTAATCAATGATATTGTAACACTGATGATTTACATTGACTGATATGTCAAAACAAGTTCTCAGCAGAATAATGAATCACATTCATGTCAATCACTTTTTCTTTCTTTCCTTGATTGTAATTCCTGAACTGCACAAGCAAACTGCATTAAAACAACCAAAGATATTCTAGTTCCTTATCTGATATATAATAGAGGTGAATGAATGAATCATCAACTTACTGCTGAAGAACAAATGACAGACAAGGTTAAATTTTACTTTAAATTTGTGTATCTTGCTCAAATCTTGTGCATCTGATTCAAGTCAAAATTAATATCTGCTCCCGAACAGCATTATTGAACCACAATAACAAATATTGCTGGAGTTGAAATACAGCAGTCTGTGCATCAAATTGAAAAGAAACAGGTCATCTCTAAGTCTTCAGCTGGCAGAGGAGTTGTAAGTGGCTGATAAAAGGTAAATAGATAAAATATGTGTTGTGAGGGGTGCTTGGGAAAAAAAATAGGTATTATGGAAAATTTCAAGGTAAAGCTTTGACAGTTTTAGAAGCTGCTTCTGAAGAGAAAAAAGAAACACAAAATTTGGTAATATTATTCCATTTTGCTGCTTAGTTTTCGGCTCAAAATCAGGATACAGCAAATGCTGAAATACCTGGCTGAAACCTTGTATTGGGTGAGGCTAAGATGGAGTTAATTTTCCCCACAACACCCCTCATAGTGCAGTGCTTTGCACTGGTGGTTAGAAAGGTGTTGGTAACATACCAGTGTGTTGGCTACTGCTGAGCAGTGTTGGCATAGCATGAGCCTGTCTCCCCAACATTTCCCCCTGCCCAGTACCCTGGGAGTGAGTAAGTTCTTGGGAGGAGACATAGTCAGGACAGCAAACCCAAAGTGACCAAAGAGATATTCCATACCATATGGTGTCTGCTCAGCAAAAAAAGATAGGTGGGGGTGAGTGATGCTGTGTGGGGTGAACGACATTAGTAATTGCTTTTTTTGTCTTCCAGAAAAACTGCTACGTATACTGAAGTGCTATTTCCTGGGAAGCAGATGGACATTGCCTGCTTATTTGAAGTAGAGAATAAATCTGGAGAATAAATTTTTTGCTTCCCTTTGCTTCTGCACTTGGTCTTTGCTTTTGTTTTATTAAAGTGCCTTTATCTTAACCCACATGTTTATTTTTCCATCTTATTTTCTTCCCCACGTCCTGCTGAGATTGGTAGTGATAGAGCAGCTTGGTGGGTGCCTGGCATTCAGACAAGGTTAACCCATCACAAATATCTACTTAGTGTTGCAATAAACCCCAATGTGCCACATTTCTATACCTGAAGAACAAGAAACAAAGAACTGTAATATCATTTTGCTTTCCTTCAAAGTATGGGTGTTTCAATCTCAATAGTGACTCCAGCTGTGCACAGAAAGCAATATAAAATCTTTAGGCCTAGATTTTCAAACATAGATGAAAAGATCAAGAACATTTTATACACGAAACAAATGTCAAGAGACATGAATTTCAAAATGGCGTTAACATTCTGTGCATCTAAACCCGATTCCAGATCAATGAAAAACTGCCTGGATGGCCATTTCAGAAGAGTTACAGTTAATGGCTCAATGTCTGGATTGAAATTAGTAATGAGTGGTGTCTCTCAAGAGTCCATACTGGGGCCAAGGCTATTAAATATTTTCATCAGTGAGATAGACAGTGGGGTCAAGTGCATACTCAGCGAGTTTGTAGACAGCAACAAGATGAGTGGTACAGTTAATATTTTTGAGGGAAGAGATGCCATCCAGAGGGACCTTGACAGGCTAGAGAAGTAGCAAAATGCTCATGAAGTTCAACAAGACCAAGTAGAAGGAATGTCTTACAAGGAGCAGCTAAGGACTTTGAGTTTGTCTAGTTTGGAAAGAAGGAGGTTGAGGGATGACTTCATTTCTCTCTGCAGCTTCCTGAGGATGGGATGCAGTGAGAGAGGTGCTTCCCCTCTGCTCTGCTCTTGTGGGACATCACCAGAAGGACTGTATCCAGCTCTGGGGTCCCCAGTAAAGAAAGACATGGATCTGTTAAAGCAGATCCAGATGAGAACCATGAAAATGATCAGAGGGCTGCAACACCTTTTCTACAGAGAAAGGCTGAGAGGGTTGTGATAGTTCACCCTGGAGAAGAGAAAGTGCCAGGGAGACCTACTTTCAGACTTTTAGTACCTAAAGGTGGTGTCCCTCCCTCCCTCCCTCCCTGCCTTGTATTGACATCTGCAGGATTGTTTCTCTCAGTGAAGATCTGCAAGGGGAAGAGGAAGCATTTCAGCAGAGTTGTGATGAAAATTAGGAGCCTCAGCAAGGCCTTATCCTTATTTTCCTTAGGAGCTCCTTCTAAGTAAAGACTATCACCATCAGTGCATGCCTGAGCTACAATTCAGCTGTGTTGTAGTCATGTCTATGTCTATCCATGCACCTCATTGATCTGCACCCTGACAAGTGAGATTGGCTTCCCACCACAAATGTGTCCTATACTCTGGGCTTGGAGCTGCCCCTGGCTACCTCCCTGTGCCTGCCCTGCCCCTTGGTGGGAATTCCTTCCCTGCTGAACCAAACATCCACTGCAGCACCTGGTCCCCAGGGAGCAGCCAGCCTGCACTGCACAGAATTATATGTTTGCATATCATTGTGTACTTATAAAATAAATGCATTTAACGTGCATATTGAGTTTTGTATTCCAACAAAGAAACCGATGCAACAGGCAGCCTAATAGAAAAGTTAAATGTGATGCTAGACTGCTGTGTATAGTTTTTGGAAGTATCTATTCCAAAACAGCTGCATTTCCACACACATTGTCTGAGCAATCCAAATTCAATGAAGACTGAAATACTCACCACCTTTTTGGGTTTCTGTATGTACCTTGAGGCAAGTCCATTTAGACTGAGTCAAAGATTTATCATTGATTGTCCTGGGAAAGTCAAATGGCAGTCTAATGACAGTGTTAGAATGGACAAAAAAGGGTATGTAGTCCAACAAGACAATCCCACTGATTGCTTTAGTATGAGAAGCTCTCAGTTTTTGTGATTTTATGTTTTTTTGTTTAGTAGAATAAAATTTCATGTCTACATGTTTTACTTGCTGTGAAAAGGGTTCACTTTCGGTGATGGATGGGGGTAGCAGAGAGTCCACAGCCTGGGGCGGAGAATTTTAAGGCATTTAAAGTGTTGGTTTTACTACCGTTCATTCTACTTCTATGTACATACACTGCTGCTCTAAGATGTTCTGTGTTTCTTAGATATCTTCAAGGACCGGACAAAATATATCTGTGTTTACCTCAGTAAAGAAAGGTGACATGTCCTCATGCTGGTAGATTTGTGTTTAGCTAGAACTACGTGAAAAAAATCTTAGTATGAAACCTTCAGTACTACATCCCACTCTAGTGTGGCACATAAACTTACATGGTTTTAGCATTTCAGTGGGTCAGATAGTCCCTTACATCTGTCAAAAATGGGCTGACTTTCTAGTATTACCTTTGATAGCAATTTTTACATGTTAAGATAATGAAATTTCAGCAATTTTTACATGTTAAGATAATGAAATTTCTTTATATTCAACAACAGAAACAAAGCTTTATATTTGAAAGTATAAGATACAGCCTGTTTCAGCCTCCAATGCTCTTGGGAAAAATTTTCTACAGCTCTTTCTTACGTCCTTCCCACACCTGCTACTACCAAATGTAATCAAATCCGGTCTTTTTATTCAGTCTGCTCATTACCATACTGCAGCCCACCACTCTTGCCTCAGGATGAACGAACTGAGAGTAAACTGCAGCTCTGCTTCACACCTAGCCAGAGCTCTGCTAGGCCAAGTGAGAAAGCCTTTTAATTTTATTTGCATGAAATGCTACCGAGAAAAAAGGGAAAGCTATGCAGTATTTATATAATATGAGTTCCCTAGTATCAGTTCTGCTATTCATATTCACTAGGTGAAAATTATCTTTACAGCCTTTTGAAGCCTTAAAAACCCTTAAGATATGTCTGGTTTGAGTTGCAGCTATTTTTTTATTAATCTGAGCTTTTTTTGGCTTTGGCTTCTATACATTATCTAAATCTTGCTCAGCCAGCTGGCCTGAGAAATAGAGCAAAACTCATTAGAACATGCAAAGTATATGCCTGGCATCACCATTTCAATTCCTGCATGATCAGCTCACAATCTACAAAGAAATTTCAGAAGGACCTTGTTGCCAGGACACCGCAGGAGATGGGAACTGTGCCACAAGAGGTCAAATACAATCTAGCTAAGGGTTAGTTTTCTGGATACAAATGAATAATTTGCTGTTCTCACTAAATATCTACCCAATGATATGGTCAAACCTTAACCACCAAAACTTTGCCATGGAATTCACTGCTTTTAGCAGACTCACTTTTTAGCAGGCTCATTTTCCAACATGTAGATAGGGAGAATATAGAAGTCTTTCTGTGCATTAAGCAGAAAATGATCAGGAGGATTCAGGTAGTCACTTTATTCCTGGGAACTGAGGCAAGATAAAAAATTATAAAGGCTAATTTCTTATTATCTTTGACATTTTATTGGGGAAAAGATAAAAAAAACCCAAAAAACAAAGGTGTTGTTCCTGCTCAGTCCAACTGCGACCCAACATTTTCCACAGATGCTGAAATGGGCTCTAAGCCTTGGGAATAATTTTAGTTAAATGGGACTTTTAAAGTTTTGTATCTACAGGCTGATTTCTGTCAGCTACTGTTGAGAGATGCTGGGACTATCCGTTTCAGCACAGCAGCAGTTGTCAGCAAGCAGAGATTTTTCTGAGTGTTTATGTCAGCTTTAAGTTTTCCATTAATTTCACCATCTTTCATCGTGTCTATACTACTAGTAATGGGGTTATTCCTGGACACCAGCGTACCCTTGTTTATACTGCTTATTTGTGGAACAGAACTATTTTATCTGGCATGGAATAACATTGGGACACTCAGTCTTGTCCCAAGCTCTTTCCAGACATGATAGGGAGGGAACCAGTACTGGCCAGGATTATTTCGCATACTAACTTTGGTAGGAGTTTATTTTGGATGCAAAGGAATAAGTGTAATCTCTTTGTAAATATAATTTCACCATGTTTGCCTGTATCAAAGGCAATGTTTAATATTAGAGTTTGAGCCTTTACAGTTCTCTAAGCTGGTGTATAACTCACTCTACAGTCATTTAAAGACTAATACATCCCTGAATGTTGCTGATCTCATCCCCATTCCTTGGCCACGTGTCTGAGACTCTCGGTGTTAGTATCTATATAGGTACACCTACTTCAGTTCAATTAAGGATGTTCATTTTGGAAGTGTTACAGATGCTGGAAATTTTTCGTTTCCAGTATGTCAAACGAGTAGGCAGAGGAATTGTTTTCTTTTTCTATTTACTAGTGCACAAGGAATATAATTCTGATTTTAGATGAAAATCAAACCAAAAACCCACAAAAAAACAAGCCCCAAAACCCCAAACCCCAAACCCCACAGCTTTCCTTAAAGTGATAGACAGGAGAATTCCAGTCTAACATGCATGAGTTTTCCTCAGTTACTGATCCTGTTTTCACACAATTTCAACAAAAACCCCTCCCTGTCCTTGTGTATCTTTCTTCATGACTGCCTTAGTCCGTGTTGACCATAGACAAAGCATTACATTAATATCACAGTTTTATAAATAAAATTGCTCCTAGAAATATATTGACTTAAAATTTCCTTAAATATTTATCTAATTTTTTTTTTTACACACATTAAATTGGACAATTATGTTTATTTCTTCTGCACCTCATATTCTGGAGATGTTATTTTACACATTTTCATCACTTATTCAAATATTAAAGGATTTTGATGTGGAATAGAATTAATGCTCATTTTAAGATTTAAACCTATTTATCTACCTTTAAAATAAAAAAGAGAAATTCAGTAAAGATAAATTGTTCTCTTTACCTTGCTAATTACTCCTTTGATTTCTTTACATCCTTCCTATCCAAAAGGTGTGAGGGTAATGTGACAGTTAT
Organism: Atrichornis clamosus; assembly: GCA_013400975.1. Classification (NCBI taxonomy): domain Eukaryota; kingdom Metazoa; phylum Chordata; class Aves; order Passeriformes; family Menuridae; genus Atrichornis; species Atrichornis clamosus. The sequence continues at coordinate 102,522 of WBMZ01012893.1, read as the reverse complement.
CTCCTGATAACTCAGCGGCTATGTAGGAACACAAGCCACACTTTCTTCAGGTTACATTGAAACTAGGCAACTTGTTTCTTCCTTTCTCCTTCACCTCTCAAAATCATTAGATTTCCACTGTTACTTACATTCAGTTAAAAAAATTGCAATTATGTTAAAAGCTATTCTTAAATATGGAATCCAGATGGTCTTATTGGAATGGGAAGATACTAAAAGGATGTTGGCATATGTTCCCACTATCCATTTAAACACTGCTTAAAGTTATGCCTATGTCTATAAATAAAATATAGTGATGTAATAGCAGATCCTTATTCAGGATCCTGTCACACACATCTTAACCTGGCCAGGACCATGACCATATATTGCCCTGAAAATAATTATATATTAGTCCTATGTAAGCAAAAAAAAAATGTAAAAGGGATGCTGGAAACACTCATAGATTATTCATTCTATTTCGTTCACCTCTTCCAAATTTCCAGATCATAGGCTGGACTAAACATTTACTTTCATGTCATGGCTTAACCACAGCCACAAACTAAGCACCACAAAGCTGCTTGCTCATTCTCCCCCAGCTGCTCACTCACTCTTCCCAGAATAGGGAAAAGAACCAGAGGAGTAAAAGTGAGAAAACTCATAGATTGAGATAAAGACAGTTTAATAAAGCAAAAGCTCCATATATAAGCAAAGCAAATCACTTCCCATGGGCAGACAAGTGTTCAGCCAGCTTCAAGAAAACAGGGCTGCATTACACGTAATGGTGATTTGGAAAGACAAAGTTTTTCTTCCGATTTTAGACAACACTCTCACTCTGAATGTCTCCGCTTTCTTCTTCTTCCCCTAGGATATATGCTGAGCATGATGTCATATGTTATAAAATATCCCTTTGGTTGTGGTCAGCTGTCCCAGCTGCCTCACCTCCCAGCTCCTTGTGCGCTCCCCAGCTTCTCACTGGTGGAGCGGTGTGAGAGGCAAAAAGGCCTTGGCTCTGTGTAAGCCCTGCTCAGCAATAGGTCAAACATCCCGTGTTGTCAGCTCTGCAGCATAAATACAAAACACAGACCCTTACCAGTTTCTATGATGAAAATTAACTCTACTGTAGCCAAAACCAGGACACTTCAGATGACTAACTTCAGGGAAGATGAATCCTGGTGTTAAACTCTTGCACAAAGGACAGCTCATTTAAAAGGCTTCTAATTTCCTTGGTACTAGTACTATGATGTTAGAAAAACTGAATAAGTTTATTCATTGAGGCCAGCAGCCTTTCCTTTTTTCCTACTTTCTCTTATTCTCGTGTAGATATTATTTTCATGTAACATGAAAAATGCCCAAGAAACATGTCTAAAACATGTTTCACTATTTTAGAGGTTTAAATTTTTTTCAAATGTCTTGAACATGAAAAGCATATTCCCGTGTGAAACACAAAACTGTGCAAGCTTAACAGAATGCATTGGCAGTAGATAAGAGAAGGGAAATCTTTTACACATAGTTGAAAGCTTCTTCATTTACTGGCCATTGTGGAAGTAGTGATCAAGGGTTGTTTGTTTGTTTTTCTTAGTTCCTTGGTTTTTATTTTCTGAGAAAAGAAGGAGAGAAAATACAGATCTGATGTATTTGTAAGTATTTTGTAAAATTAGCTGAATTATATGACTATGTTTAGCATCAACCCCTATTACTGATTATTGTTTTCCTGGTTTAAGGGGAAATTGAAAATAAATATGAATAAAAATTTTAATTTAAATGTTTTGGTTTTATGATCACAATAGAACTTTGTTAAGAAATGGCTTGTAGGAGATTGCAAGCATTTAATCAAAATGTCCAGGCTAATTGATTTTATGCTTAGTTGCACATAGAAATAATCCTAAGAGTGTTGTTAATACTAATGTTGAGGAGTACTAGGTATAAGCCATGTGGAGGTATACATTTGATAATATTAGAGAAAGAGAACACGTGTAAGTGTATGGTTATTTGTGCTTTTGGTGAGATGTCTTTAACATCTATGGCTCATCATCCTTTAAGTTAAGGATGTTAAAGGCAAAAAAATGCTAGAAAAAGTAGATGGCAATTGAGTACTTTTGAGAGGTTAATAAATCTCAACATGGTTTTTATAATGTGTATATACAGAATACTTAGGTATAAATATCAGAATACTTAAAATGACTACTTCTGCCTTTCTGGAATAGTAAAAATATTGCGTAGATTATGCAGTGATGTCATCCAAAGATGATGGTGGGAAATCAGAAGACATGAATTGACAAAGATTTGGAGGTCAGAAGGAAAACAAGCTTGGAACTTACCATAGTTCAGGAAGTTTTTATTAGAGAATGAAATAAGGTAGAGTCTTTTTTTTGTTTTGTTGTGTTTTCCTATATCATGATTAAACCCCAATAATATTAACTGTGAGGCTTTTCTCTTCTGTCTCTCTCTACCAAAAGCATAAGGAAATATTCTTCCTCACTGCAGAGACAGTAATTCAAAGAGTGTATCAGAGGGTAGTGAAAAGAGAATGAAAAATGCAGCACATATAATGCAGCAAATTCTCCATTAATGCATATAATGCTGCAACAAAAATGCTGCATGTTTACAGACATGGGAATGCATATAAAATATTAAGTTCAGAAGAGAATAATTGTATAATTATATTTCAAGGCTGAAGTTTCTGTCAGAAGAATAAATTTTGCACCACTGTCTTATCTTCACAGCTATTTCAATGTATCATTTTCTACAGGTGCACCACAGACTAAAGCTGAAGGATGTTCCGTTGAGGGGAAGGTTCTCTGCCAGGATGAGGATGTGCTTTTCTGACAGATTTAGCAAAGTTTACTAACTTTACTGACTGCGTTAAGGAGAAGTGGTCATTTCTTGGCTAGCCTGGGACTTCAGCATGCAAAAAAAGGGATAAAAACAATTGGGTACCCTGTAAGATGAAAGCTGAAGAGAAACAGAAGGAAAGCTGTTTTACAATAATGGTTCCTTAGGTTGCTAAGCAGAAAATTGTTTTTTTGAGACCTGAGTCTAAGAGATGCACAAAGGACATCATAGCATGCATGCACGATCATACACAACACTTGTTATGTATATTTACATTTTTATATTCTCCCTGTGAGGTGATCTGAGACCACATCCCGGATATCAATAGATCCCTACAAATTGCATAGCAAGTATCAAACAGGAAAAAAGTGTAGTAGTCTTGCTGTTATCACTCACACACTATTGAGGAAGGCAACTGGAAGCCAAAGAAAAAAGTGAGAGAGAGGTGACTATTTTCATAAGTAATATTATGGCAGACACTGTTGATATTTGACTTAAATTATTACCTTTTATGCCTTTTCCCCCTCTCATGCTAATACTATAAAAAGTACAACTGTGTGTTCTATTTCTATTATCTGTGTTTTCTGTGTAAATAGTTATTGCCGTGTCAGATGGATAAAGTAACGTTATATGCTAAAATTCTCGATGCAAGAAAATAAATTGCTGTTCAAATCTACTTCTTTGGCTTCAAAAATAATTTTGAGCCCTATAGATATACACTAAGTCAGTGAATCAAAATTCAATTTGCATTCATGTAACAGTTAAAAATAAGTTTCTTCTGTAGCTGCTTTAAAGATTTAAGGGGAGATAGAATAACAGTAAGCCCTTGCATATATTTTCTTGAGGCTAATCAATATTGTGGAATGCCATTTATTTTACATTTAAAACAAGATATCTGTGAAGTTTTATATCATTCTTTAGTTTTAAGGATTGACTGACTATATGAAATAGCTGTCCAGGGTTGTCTTTGTGCAGGTAAATACACCTTTTAATAAAAAGGAAAATTTTAGTGCGTCTGCATTGAATATGGATAATTTCCCAGAAAATACTTAACATGTAATGTTTGAATGAAAGGGTCAGAATAGAACATTAAATAAAAAAAAAGGTAGAGGCCTATTTATGTTTAGGTACTTAAACAATTTTATACACCAAGCCATACAAGAAATTTATTGGCAGAATGTTTGCTGACAGCACTTATTAAAGTGTAAAGAGACGCTCCAGTAACACAGTTCAGTAGGCATCAGTTTATGGGTTTTTTTCATAGTTAATCTAAATAAATATAGCTAATTATCACAAATTGTGTAAATGAAGATTTGAGTAAATGTTCTGACTGACTTGTAAATTAGACTAGAGTACATCAAGCTCTAAAATTCAAATAGGCTGATTTTCATAAATGGACTGGGATTGTGATGGCCATGTAGCAATCTCCAGTACCTAGCTTTCAGAGACTGGCTAAAATCTGCTGTTGGAAAATCAGGTGGCCATTCAGCAGAACCCTGGGAAAGACTTGTAGCTGCACTGGTGAGAATCAATGCACATGCAGTGTAGAAGAGTGTATCTACATCCATTTAAAGTCCGTCAAATTATCAGAGTTATTTTAGACATCTACCTTAGGCTGAGGTGATCCATGACATAAAGATGTCTACCTCACCTCATTCATTTTAAGTAGAGATTAGCACAGACAGCTTAAAGGTCTTGTTTCATAGTACTTTTGTTCCATAATCCTCTCGTTTCAAATCTATGAAAACCATTTTCACAAATTCCATAACTATCCATTTCTAAAATGCAGGCATTCCCCAGCATGCTGCTTCTAGCAACCTTGACAATTTGGAGGTAGCATTTATAAAATTGCCAGACCTTCTTTATTGGGCACATCATCAAGGAGACATAATTGTCTAAGTCAGGAAAAATTCAGAAATATAGAATTTTACTTTTAGAAAGACTCAGCATGAGTATGAAATTTCTGGCTGAAAGCAGGGTGATGGTGGTAATTCCATCAAGCTGAGAGAGCTATCATTTTGAATTTATGAACACAAACTCCTCATTGGGACTGTAAGCAGGCAAGCAGCCAGTTCCACTAGAGGTTTACAGCTAGGCGCTAGTGGTGAGACAATTCTGAACTGGCATGGAAATCTGGATCCAGCTCATGCTCCTCTGAGAGCTTTTGGCATTCAGAACGCTGCCACCTAAAGTCATTTTTATAGCTGAAGGGTAATTATCAGGGAAAACTTCAGGGCAGATCCTTCACAAACTCACATGAGATTCTGTAAAAATGTCAGTAGGTGCTAACATGCTATTTATGGCTAGCATCTTGCTCTACCTTTACAGACACCAGAAGGAAAGTGGTAGATTATATTCTCTAAACACTCCCTCTCAATTACATCTTTGTGCTTGGCCAGGATATAGTTTTTGGTCAATTCACTCTTTCACTTTTCAGGCAAAATTCCAACATAAGCACAAATATTCCTGCTATTCCTTGAAACCCAAGGCATCTTTGTAGCACCTTTAATTTTGGGTTTTTGTGACTAGTGACAAATACTGGACTGCATTTTGGAAATCAGTATAAATAGCTAGTATCAATATGAATCCTTTATACCATAAAGATCAAATATCATGGTAAAGAGAACTGATAATTGCTTATCAAACACTCTTTTTGGAATCTACAATAATCAGAGCTGTTGCAGCACAAATATCTGACAAGAAAATGTATAATTCTTGGGAGATAGAAGTGAAAACTTTTGATTACCTAGAAACTAAGGGATGCACTGAACCAGCCAAATTATTTGGTTGCTGCTCTAATGGCAAGTACTTGTCTGCAGGTGTTTGATCCACATACAGTCCTGTCTCCTGATATCTGCCAGAGAAATGAAAGAATATTTTGCTTTTTCAGCATCAGTGAAACATAAGTAATAGGGGCTTCGAAGTGTATAAAATGTGAGAAGCTTAAATATGGTAAGTTTAATTAAAACAATTTTAATATAGAAGGTTTTAATAAAACATCATTAGTTTCAATCAAGAGGAAGGATGCCCCATTCCAAGAAACATTCAAGGCTAGGTTAGAAAGGGCTCTGAGCAACCTGATCTAGTTGAAGATGCCTATGATCATTTCAGGTGAGGTTGGACTAGATGGCCTTTAAACGTCTCTTTCGATCCAAACCATTCTATGAGTTTATGATCAAATAATTAGAAAAAGAGGAGCTATCAAAGCATATTTGAAATGGCATATGCTTTCTGCATCAGTTGTATCTATTTTTCTTTTCTTTCTTTGTCTTCTTCTTCATTTATAAATTTACAATTGATGAGTGCTGCAGGCCTCTGCTTTAGGTTCATCACTGCTCAGCAATAGGAGAACTGCCTATCACATGAGGCTGTCATAGAAAGGGCCATGCTGTGTAGTGAACATGAGCAGGTTGCTGTTTTCCTTTGTGCTGGGTACACGTGCTCAGTGGACCATTAACATGGACCAACTCCTCTCTCAGCTCTTTTCTGGCATCAGTGTGCCCACAAGGGAAGAGAAAGCAACAACTCCCCAGTGCTGGATCAGCAGCTGAAGTGTCCTGAAGAGAAAATGTTTGTGCTTGGACCTGACACAGCAACCATTTGGCTCACAGTAAGAATCTGAGCAGAAAGCACAGAATAATGCTGAAGCAAATATGAGATGAGCCAAATGGTTCAGCTTCCCCACAGTCTGATTGTTTGAAACAATCCCATTTCAGCACACAAAAGCACACGCTATGGAGGTTTTAGTTTTCCTATATAAAGTACATTCATTGCTTATGCTGTCAGGAGTTCTATGTCAGCATGCCAAATTCAGTGAAAAATGCAGCAACTTAACATTAGATTTTAATTAAATGGGAAGTCAGTACTGTATTATGAAAAAAATTCCAATCTCTTCAGAACTAACATGAAACTTCCCATTAGCATCTCTAAAATTTGGCTTTTAGAGTAGAGTTAGATTTCTTAGGTTGCGTGGATTTTTATCTTCAGATATTATCTAATGAAATACAGTTCAAATGGGATTTTTTTCCATGGAAAAATGTATTATAAATTGTTTAAGAATCATTAAATTTTTTTTTTTCAGTAACTCTTACTAGCAACACTTTGCAAAAGTCTAGGAGTTTGAGGACTTTTGAACCCTCAAAATTTCCACAACTTTTTGCATCTTCTCTTCACCCTAAAAAAATGAGATGTCAGAATAAAGGTAATAAGTTAAGTTCTAAAGTTTACAGTCAACTTGCTTGCAACCAGCTTCAATGCAATTAACTCAAACTTTAGGTCTAATTTTTGTCTGGTTAATAGGTACCTAAATGCTTTCAGGTTCTGTGTTGATCTAACAGATTTAACAATGTAGGTGTACACAAGACCTTTTTGTGTCTTTTCTTGGATAAGAAAAATGTCTTGGATTTGGAAAATGTCCAACATAAGGATTCCATGGACTTAAAAGCTCAGAGCTAATAAAATAATCTGTATTGCTAGAACAACTAGACTTCTAGGGTCAGGATTTTTGTCACATTAATGATATTTGCAGCTTTACAACATTTGTTTCTTCAACAAAAGCAAGCAACTCCCTCCAAATACACTCGAAGCCTCACAAGATAGGCAACTGTATAATCAGCCAAAAACTTTGAAAATCTTGGACTTAATCCTGTTCTTATTAGCCTTAATTAAATCATCCTAGTTGTGAAAGGTGCTATTGGCATTCTGAGCCTCAGAATCATATAGTTTTCAACCATGATTATCCGATCAGGAATATCTAGCCTGGACTTTAAACTTCACAGTTAGGGGGAATAGCTATTCTGACATCTAAACAAGTGATCTGTAATTACAGATCTAACACCTTAATAATTATTGGAGTAAGATCCTAATAGGAACCACCCCACAACACAAAGGCAGAGTTTCAGTATAAGTTATGCAAGTGATTTGCTTTTGAAAATAAAAATCTAAATATGGAAGTCAGACAGCTAAAACCTGATATAATATAATATATAAAATCTCACTATCTGATCTGTCTACTTAAAACACAGAGAATATGTGACTCAAAAATTTAGTTAAAAGCATTATTAACAGGGAAAATCTGTAATTATCCTTGAAAATGGTTTAGCTTATCTACATTTAAAATTCTGCTCTTGAAATTCTGAACCTGAATACTCCTTCAAAACAGCCACCCAAACTAAGTACCTCAATTTGATTATGGTATTATTTGCTTAGGAGAATCTCATATAGGTTCAACTACTCTCTGAAATGTTTGATTTTCCTGTTAACTACAGAGGCAACAGTGTACCTATCAGCTTTTTTAATTGTCAGGATGAATCCAAGGCCTCGGAGTGTGAAATCATAGTTATACACAAAACCAGAAAGGTTTTGCTTTTGACAGAGATGGACAGCTGGATTTTGTCTTACAACCAGCCCTGTTTATGATTAAAAAACTATGCATTTTTGCTAGTAAATACCTATTTCTGGACAGTCACTAAGTATCAGCTGTGTATCTGTGCTAAAATTATTCCTCAGAGTGTGAGCTAGTCCTTTTCCACCTGGACTGAGGCATCAGTTGTATCCAATGACCTTTTCTGGATGTGTTCCAATGTATCTGGTAAAGTCAAGGAGTATATTTCTGCTGGAGAATGCTGTAGGTCTCTTTCAGAGGCAGAAAAATACCTAGCAATATGGTGAACATAATATGCTCCAAATAGTAATATGCTCCACAGTAGTAGCTGGAGATGAAGCTGGAGATGTTGGCAAGTTGGAATCTGCAGAAATATATAAAGAAATAAATTACATCTGCACTATAGTAATTATAGGCTTAGAAAATAAATCAGTATCTATTAGTGTCCTGGAAACAGAGACTGAAAGTCAGGACCTGCTCTTTGCTGCTCCAAGGCTTCATTCCTGAATTACAGACACAGGTCCTTTTCCCTGCACCGTCTTTTGCCATGAGGTATGTTGAATTTCTTCTTCAATGTTTCATAGACGCAATAGAAATGCAGTCTGACATAATGCCAGAAGTTCACAGGCTGATGATTATGGAATAATGTCAGAAAAATTTGGACTCTTACATGTCTCTAGTTCTCTAAGTGAATATTAAGTCCATTAAGATATTCCATGAAAAGAGCACGAGTCACCAGCAGCTTTTTTCAAAAGCAAGAGTCTGTAACTATGATTAGTCATAACTCTTCTTCGTGTGTGTGTGTACTGGGAGATCAACTCAATGTTGAATCACTGGAGCTCAGCATAACTTAAGAGGGAAAAAGGATTTGAAATATCCAAGACACAAAAGTTTTGCATAGGCACAGAAGCATTCCAGAGGACGTCAAAATCGAACAAGTGTTGCTTATTTTCACAGAGATTTTCTGGAACTTAATTCTGTATTTAAGTGCCTAAATTCCACCTAATATATTGGGGTTATGCCAGAGAAAATATTAATAAAGAGAAGGAAAACAAAACTTTGAACTAGACAAGCAGAGTTTTCTTTGCAATAAAGAGAATTTTGCTTATTTTCTAATAGTATATAGATTCCATAAGGATTTTATTCTGTTTATAATTTATAGGACTATTCATAATAGTCACAAAGTGATTCATCTACCTCTAATGTAATTTTATATATATGTAAATAAAACATTTTTGTACCATTGGGAAAATTTCTTTGTGTAGAGTTTTTTTTAATATGTTTAAATATTTAATTTCTACATGTGATGCAAGGATCTGTTAAGATGAATAAAAATCTTTAATAATACAGTTATGCTATTAAATATTGCATCATTTCTCTGACATATTTTCAGATTATTAACATAAGAGGGATGTATTTTTACCTTGAAAACAACCTTAGACTAAAATGGATGGTATATGACTGAATGAATAATCTTCTAGGAGTTAAGATGAGCTTAAAAGTATTTTAAAATATTTTAAGTACTTCTTGGCAAACAGTAGCATTACTTTAGAAGTACTTAAATAGGCTTACAAACATCAGTTGAAATTGCTTTTATCATCCCTAGCTTAGTATAAATTTATAGAATGAAGTATCAGAGAACCTGAAAAAATGAACAGGAATGTACTTCTAGTCAAGATTCTTCAGGCACGGCATGCATAAAGCCCTGGATGTCAACACCTCTATTATCTTATCTTTTCCATAGATACTAAAGCATGTATTCTGAAGCTGTTTCTCTAAATCTGAATACTGGACAGCAGTAAGGAAATTGCAGTAATGAATGAAGGATCATTAAAAGTATTTATTTAATAATCAATTTTTTTTTATTTCTGAATTGATTGAGTAATACTGTCATGTGTTGCATTCTTCTCACATCTAAGCATGACTAGCAATAAAATAAAAATGGAACACATGGTCTGTTTCTCACTTCTCTTCAGAACTCTACATTTTTTAAAGTACTTAAGTTTACTGATTAAATGAGAAACCTAAAAATGTAACATCTCAAATGAAATTTGAAATGGTGCTTAAAATATTATCTGTTTTGGATATAGAAAGATCATATAATAGGGAAACAAAAGAGCACATAAAACCAACCAACCTTGCAGCTCAATTAATGTTCTACCAGGCTGCACTTTGATAGTTATGTGAAGATTTGCCTTAACATCAGTACACTTTTACATTTTTAACACAAAACAACACATGATACATTAAAAGTCATTGTTAAAATGCATTAAATATTAGTCCTAATCATAAATATAAATATATTAATAGGGAAAAAATGCACAAAAATGTGCTTCAGATAGGCTAAAACATAAGCATGTGATTATATCTGAGAATATGTTAATTTCTTTCCTGAAAGATTATTTTTTCTTGAATAAAAATTGTTAATAAATCTTATGGCTACAGCCTGCCATCATAAAGTTTTTTAAATAAGTTCCTATTTCTAGGAGATGTGGTGTGTTTCAGCTAACATAAAGCCAGTAGATGCATTGCTTCTGTTTACACTACCTTTAGGAATTTTGAGTGAAAGGTAAGATGATGTTGACGTTGACATGCCTGTGTGGCTAAAACCCTGACCTCATCCTAAGGAACGTGGACTACAGGTAAGCAAAGACACTTGCAGTGATCTTTCAAATTTTCTGCTGCAATTGAGGTATTTCTCCAAAACTGCATGCCACTACTTTAAAAAACAGATTAAGTCTGAGAGTTGGGTGTAAACATGAGCTAAATAAAAGAAGTCTAGTACAGCCAAATCACAAATAGATGCCTTCATCTGAAAACTATTATGCATCTTTGAAAGACTGTGAATTGCTTGATTAAAAATTGCTGCCTTTACTGTGAAATATCTCATCAGAAGAAAACTTACAAATCTGTGTTACAGAATAGCAATTTTATATGTGTCAAGTGTCAAGTATTCACTGAGTAACACATTACTGTATCAGTCACACAGTCACACAGTAAATGTCACACTTCTTAAAGATAGGTATCCCCTTGCCCAAGATGCTCAGTGTTTCTCTCCCGATGTCCCAGATGCTCTGTTACTTCTATGTGTGAAATCAGATACAGCAACGAGGTAGGCCTGAGAGAAGCAGTGTGTGAGAGAGACTTACCAACAAAAAATAACACATATGCAGATGAGTAGTTTATAAATAAAATACCATTCCAAGACAATACTGAAGAAGGGAATAAATTCTAAGATGGAAATCTCTGTGCAACAGCATTATGAAATCAGCCTTGTATTCTTCCTCTTTTAGATATGTAATGCATTTTGTGAACTTCTGTTTTTAACTTCTTTTTTTTCCCCACTTACACTGACAGTTTGATATCTCTGCCCCTGTGAGATTCAAAACTTGATGCACTGAGTGGAGCTTTAAATGGCATTATTATTTTTACTGCAATGTACAAAGAAAATGCTGATGTACTTCAGTATAGTGTCTTCTATATTTTCTGAAAAATTCCCTTTGGAATCTAAACTAACATCCTGTATGCCTTAAAGGTTAATAGTATGTTCCCATCTGTTCTTCTAGTGAAAAATTAGCCCCGTTATGTCATGGTTTTCAGACCTCAGTAGCAGTCTTCCCACATTCTTCACCTTCTCAATATATTCCTCCTGTTCCTCTACATTCCTAAATTAGCAGAATTAGATTTTGTTCACCGAGGAAATTCAACTTGGCATTTCCCATGCAAACATATATACACAGATACATATATGTATATATAAACACACATACTCCCACACATTAACACAGCGACAACCACTTGAAATGTTTGCATATAAAATGAGGATTGAAGAGTTTGATCTCTTTTCAGTTAAAGAATAGCTAGACTGCATCATATTTCTAACTTGCTTTAAAAAAGAAATATTCACCATCTTTCAGAGTACTGAAATAAAAGACTGAATAATAATACTCTATATATCTAATTTTCCATTAAATTCAATTTTTCCTCTATTTCCTCCTATCTCCTCTTTTTAACAACAGTGAAAAAAGCTACAGTGGAGAGAGAGCATGAAAGTGAGAGTTACTGCACACCAAAACAGCACAATAAGGCTCAAGAGCTAATAGAGACTAACAGTAAACATATAGGGTAGAGAAGAATTTAAGGTGCAAATAAGAATAGATTCAGTGTGTCAACCTAACCTGACATCAGTGAAATTTACCAATTTAAGTCTTAACAAAGTTGAACTTTTAAGTATTATTAAATGTAAAATTCATTAAAATCAATTCAGTCCATCTAGATCCTACCAAAATTAAGGACTAGAGAAGAAAACTATACCATCAGCTTGATGGCAAGAACCCTTTTATGTCTTTATTGCTGAACAGCCATTACAGATTCCTTAACCTATTAAGAACATCACTTCCGAGTCTCAAATTCTGTGGGCATACAAACTGAAATTCACAAGTATCCAGAAACACTTGTTCTGAGATTAGGAAGATCATCTGCGTGCTGCCTACAGCTTCATTATGATAAGCATTAAGATGAATTTATGTTGCCCTAAAAAATTCTGAGATACCAGTGGCATTGCCAGGATTAATAAAGAGTGAATTAATTTGAAGTGTCCATGCACAATAAATTGCACAGGAGTTTAGCAATTACAGCATTTCCCTGAGGAGCAGGTGACACAGGCAGCAGACTCCTTGACATAAAGTGTTCATTAACCTGTGCATTACGCCATTCTCCACTCTTTCATCTGAACAGGGTGGTGCAGGAAGGCAGAAAGAGGGCAGAGAAATTAGAAGTGCATTATCCAATTAGGGTGAGCTGTGGATCTTCAGAAGCACTTTTCTCTCTGCAGTGATGATCTGGGGATATTTGACAAATACCTCAGAAAAATGAATTATTTCCCTGTTGGACTCTAAGACAAATATTGAAGTCATTACTTCAAATTGTCTCTTTCTTGAAAATAAATTTTCTCTTTTAAATTTTGTCTTCTGTTTGACTAATATTGCCAATATTAGCATTCACATTGTATTTTGAAAAATATCCATTGGCTGGCATATGCTAACAATCTTGCTATCTAAACAAGGACTCCCTGATTCATCAAAACACATATAGATATAAGGACAGACTAGACAAATAGATATTTGGCATGGTCACACTCACACTCAAACTCAAACACAATTTCCCTCAGAGATTTTTGCATTGGCATTCTTGGAGATACTCAGACCTGACTGGACATGGACGTGACCAGCCAGATTGAGTTGGACCTGCTGAGCAGGAGATTGGACAACATGACTTCTGGATGTCCCTTCCAATTTAAAGGATTCCATGACTCTGTGGTTGACATCACAGGTAGTCTCTCTTTAAACAGCATCATGTGATAATGTAGATAATCCCTCTGGTTCAAATATGGAGTCATTCCTTAAACCTAATGTCTCTGATTAGACAGCTATTAGTTTGTAAATTTACTTAATACTGGAGATTTCTCCTTTGCCAACTTTCTTATTTTTATAAATTCTGCTGATAACATCTGTCTAGTTACAAAATTGTGAAGCTGTCTGTACCCAGGTCCAACTATGCTTAAATCAGACACTGCATTTAATTTTGTTTGGAAAACTTGCACAGTAGCTGGACTAGGCTTCCTTTTTATAGGGTTTTAATGCACTGTGGATCTGATGAATTAATTAGGTAGTAAAAGATGTTTTAAGACAAGAAAAAAGGCTTTATGAAGAAAGAAGTGGTAGGAGAAAAAATGGAAAACATAAATAACTCTGACTGCAAACTCTGACTGGTAGTCGCAATGGCATCCATACTACAGGTTGCACAGGAAAAGTAAATGAAATTTGGTCTGCTATTGCAGTGAAGTTTTGTATTGTACATTAGTACATAATGTAAATTACTGATTATTGAACTGTTGCCCAGTTGAAATCACACTGAATCACGTTAAAACAGCTACATTTTCTTTAAATTCAATCTGAAATCAGTGAAGAAACTTGTAAAAACACTCTAATGCTTCAAATGATTTATTACTTTGAAATGAATGACATTCAGATAATAGTGAAAAAAAAGACATACTTGTGCTATCTGCATTCTCTTTACCTTTAAACCAGTTGATCCTCTTATCTGTATTATTTTATGCCTTACCTATTCAGATAATAATAATAATAATAATACTGTAATTTACCTCTTCCTTCTTTAAGAAATGGCAATTATTGTCACACCATGCAGATTTTTTCTCAAGTGAAGCAAGTCTTGGAAGCCTCTGACTTCCCGGTGAATCAACAGGACAAGAACATAATTGTCAACTGTTTTACATTAGCAGGTAATGCTGGTGTTATCCTGCAAACCTTTCCTCCACATTAGGGGAAGTGGAACAGTTCTATTCATCAGGGCTGTGGGGAGGGCAATGGGGCTTTGTGCTTACCTTTCCTCTGGTCCAGAAAGGCACAGCTTCTGACATGGCAAAGAGAAGAAACACAGTTAACTTAAATACACTCACAGTGATTTCTCTGCTTTGAATTCTACCATCTAATCTTCAGGTATTTGACCTACTTTTGTCCTCTTATAGTTAATAAAAGGAGATGGGTCATCAGTCTATGATCAAGGCACATTCATCTCCATGAATCTGAGGGATCCTCCAAATGGCTTCAGAAATCAAAAACTAAGGAATTAGAAAAATATTTGATTATGCCAAGACACAGTGCCACTGATTTCTTTACTTTCATTTTCTCACATGCCTACATGTCTCCTTCCTCTGTCCATCCACAGAATCACAGAAAGGTTGATGGTTGAAGGGTTGCACAACCCTCCTCATTTTGAAATAATTTTTCAGTTTACAATTACTTGTTGCTATAGGAAAGGTACAAGCCTAATTTAAGTTTCACCAAGAGAAAAGATGCAGTTTAAAAAGTCAAGCTTATATTTGGTGAGGGAACAAAATTTTGATTGACAGAACATAAGGATATGGACCAGACCAAGGGTTAGTATGGCATTGTAGAATGTGTTACAGCTTAAAATTAGGTCAGGATACTTAGAGGTTTCTACGTAAAAAAACCAAACAAAAATAACAACAACAACAACAAAAACAAACAAACAAAAAAACCCAAAACAAATTTGAAGCTCACTGTGAAGACTGAGGGTGTTGTAAAGATGAGTGGGTTTTAATTTAATGTATATTGTGTACTTGGACTCACATGTACTACAGACATACCCTCAATCTTCTCAATAGTGTCAAACAAATACCCTCAAAAAACTTATGTCAAGGTCTTATTATCACCTTTACCTATGCTGGATTCTCTCACTCACTACAAGGTCCATGTAACATGAGACCAAAACTCTTTTGAAGCTCAGTAGTGTCGAC
Source organism: Atrichornis clamosus (assembly GCA_013400975.1). NCBI lineage: Eukaryota > Metazoa > Chordata > Aves > Passeriformes > Menuridae > Atrichornis > Atrichornis clamosus. Next base: position 86,992 of record WBMZ01012893.1, on the reverse strand, counting down.
CTGCCTAACATAAGCAAAGTGAAGAAAGAAAAAAGCCCTTATGCAGTCATTTTTCATTTTCACAGAATAAATCAAGCTTATTGTTTTGTTGTACGATCACTTTGTTTATTTGCTCAATGTCATTTAGTTCTTGTGTAGTCATTGCTGTACAAAAGCAAGTAACTCTCATCAAATGTAATAGTGCTGCTTTTACATTTATGGTACCATAAAGTGTAAGAGCTACTTAGTATTGATATATATTCTCAGACACCCTTGCAGACTTTTATATGTTAGAAAGATTGCATGTCTAGTAAAACCAAGACTCAGTGAATATAAAAATGCCACCCTGTCCTATAAACCAAGTTTGCCATTTGCAGTATATTTTACGGATGCTTCTCATAATACTACTTCTAAAAACCTTCTTTGGGTTGTATGGGTTTGTCATGTTTTAAGGAAGAAAGAAAAAAATAGGCAAATATTCCTTCTGCACTTCAAAATCAGATTGCTAAATAATGAGCAACTAGCAACCATTCTAATTTCATGAGTTATGCAAAAATTTTATCCTTTCTGCTGAAATTATTAAGATCCATTACTACAAGTATATTTTGTTATTCTTGCAGATATTTCAACTGAACATAATGCTGAGCATGATCAAATTTAATTCTTTTCTCATGTAATTCAAGCTACCTATTAAAAACCTTTTAAATAAACTTCACAAAGACCAGACTAACAAAAAGATCCACATTTGGTTCTGTGAACAGTACTAAAGCAAAACTTTTGAAGACACACAGTAGTGGAGGATAAGGGGTGGTAGTTGTGGATAATTGGGAGAGCTCAGTAAAAAACTAGAGATGTTCCATGTGTTGTGTACATTTTCTGCCCTTCCCGGTATGCCAGCCTGCGCGCAGTCAAGTGTACAGCTGTTAGCGTCATAACTGGCTGATGCTACATTAACTTTTTACTTCCAGTGAAAATGAAGGCCAGAAAAACCTCTCCCAGTAAGCACTTCTGACTGTGCTAGTCAGCTTCCCCATAGCTCTTCTAAATCACTAGTGATCAAATTATCTGCCTTGGGTGCTAATTGTGTGGGAGGTACTTTAGATGTTCTAATGTGCCCAATAGAAACAAAAGAGGTAGATAAAAGAGAAAAAGGAAAATCAGTGAGAAAATCAGCAACCTGAGTTCTACAAACAGTGTGAAATAACAAAAATATTTAGAGCAGCACTACTGAGAGAAAATATATTTACATGACACATATGTAGGTTGGAGACTATGAAATTTTACCTGTTATCAAATGTGACTTAATTTAAATTATTCTAGTTCTACAAAAACACAGTGATAAAATAGAAACTTAAATGAGAGAAAAAACCACTGAAGAAAAAAAAACCCAAATAACTGACCAGAGAGGAAGAATGTTGCTTAGAAAATGCAGCTGTTTAAAACACTGTAGGGAGGAAAAAAGTTCATGGTGGGAAAATGAGAAGTAGATTAGGACTATTTTTTTTAAAAATGTGGCTGCTTATATCAGAAAAACATAGGGCAAGACATGAAAATATGCTAGGGTCAAAAGTGAAGTGTAGGAGATCTAGAATGATGGAGATGTTGGCATGTGGGAAAAGGAAACCTGAACTTGCTGACAAAAAGAAAGGAGAATTAGGGGTAAAAATCAGTTGATTGAGATAAAAGGGAAGGAGAGGAGGAGGAAATTTGGCTATGAAATTTAGACAGATTGAAGAAGTGGGAAGTAAGGTCTGAAGAGTAAAGAGAGGTGGTGTTTGCATTTGCACCTATAATTGCAGATGTTGAGTGATAACTTCCCTTGATATAGTCTTAGTTGTAACAGCAAAAGGTATGTAAGCAAAGGATAGGGATTTTTAGTGGGATTGTGGAATAGAAAAGGACATGATTCTATTGGTTTCACCACTTTTTTTTTTTTTGGCAAAGAAAATGTGACTATGATTATATAGTTACTTCCTATGACTACAGCACTTAATACGCTGCTTCAGAAATTCCTTTGTTACTTGATGGTATTCGTGTGACTGTCTCCAAGACAATAACCTTTAGAATTATTACATAAATGCAGCTAAATCTGGAAATCATTACTCAAAATTGGTCAAGACTAAAATGGGCTTGGATATTGAAAGAACCTTAACAGTCACAAGAGGTGAGATTTAGAAATTAATGCAAACTAGAATTAGACACCAAAGTTTTTCAAACTAAGAACTACACACAAAACCTAGTCAGAAGTAATACAATGGCATTTCTGAGCTTCTGTCTTCCTTAAGAATGTGGTGCTAGACACTACTAAGTCATTAATTCTCTTGTAAGTATTTTAATATAAGCAGTAAAATTCTAGAAGATATCTGCTACCTGAGCAGCAAATCTGACAATGCTCCAAATAACAGTCAGAAGCTTGACTTGCCTTTGACAGGATGGAAGTTCTCTAATGGGTAACTACAACCTAAAGCCCTTGATTACCCTAATTTTGGCCCTGCTGGGTTACTGTTATTACCTTTTGCTTTATCCTAAGAATAGCTTGACTTGTTCATATAGGATAGTCCAAAAGGTGTGAAATTGTGAAATTTTATTAATCAGAATGGATGTGAGCAGGTGGAAGGACTATAAACAATATAATTTAGTCTACAAAACAATGATGAAAAAGATGACTGGAGATCTTGCCCTTTATGCAACAAGTGGGATAAAAATGCATTGTCAATATTGGAAATCAATGGAAGAAAAGGACATAAAGATAGCAGAAATTTGGTTTAGGTTGTTTTGCCTGCTTTGTTTCTTCTGTGAGCCTCACAGTGACCTCCAAGACAGTCTCACATGGCTTACATAAATTCTTATAGATGGCCTACTGTAGGGCTGAAATTTCTCCTTTTCCACACAGGTGCTTGGAATTGTCTTTGTTTATTTGTTTGCAGGTTTTATATTTAGTTGTAAGAAAGCTATTAAACAGATGGGCTTTTCATTGTGACCATATAAGACTTTATTCAAATGGATTATAGTAAAAAGTGCTTAGTACATTACACCTGCCGTACAATCATATTATCACTCGTGCCTAGATTATAATGCATAGTAATAAGTAGAAACACATTTTGGAAGAGACATGGATTTGGAATTACAATTCTTCCTGATATCTGTAGTGTTATTTACAACTGCTTTAAGAACGATCCTTTAAATCCCTTTATGTTCTTTTCCTTGGTTCCATCTAGTTAAACAGCAGTGGCACAGATGGGATGGAGAAGAGCAAGATATACATTACTGAGTTTGAGCCCATATCACTTAATTCTGGGTGATCTTACACCTTGCATTAAAACAGTTTGATCAACAGTGTCAGACTGTCAACAGAGTCTGAGTCATAAAGTGTTGTGGTTTGACATAAACAACCCAGTTACTATGATGATTAGACTTGCTCAATACTGGCCTCCTAAAGTTTGTTCCAAGAACTGATGCATTTGTGGTGCATTTATCAGATCACAGCTGGTTCCTGGTATTTTTAGTATTTTTCTTGGGAAACCTGTCTGGTCCAGTGGCGAGGATTTCTTCATTGTATACAGATGCAATCAAGATATCACTGAAGTTGTTCTGCAATTTATTTTTCTGCATAAACAGCCACGGTAGTTGCCATACCAGTGGTTGCATGAATGACAGAGGAGGTGATATAAAACAATACATGTTTTGTAATGTAGCGTATTGATCTAGCAAAAGAGAAAACTCCTGTGAGTGATGAACACAAATCTAATTCTTTCAAAAGAAAGTGAAAGATTAAGTACTTTCCTTGGAGTAAGAGTCCAGAATTTATCCAGTAAATAGGATGCAAGAGGCCCAGACCACCTTCCCAGAATAATTTCACCACCTTCCCAAACACCACATTACCTGTATAAAAGAACATAAAAAGTGTTTATCACTCAACAGCAGAAGTAATAATGGTATAGTTGTAGTATTAGTAGTAGTATTTGCATTTAGATTTCCTTCGACAGTCTAGCCCCACCTGCTGAAATGTTTTACTCAAATAAGATCTTGATGTTAAACTTTGGAGAGTTTTCCTGAACACTTTGAGTTAATTTTTATTCTTGATTCATGGCCTCTCTGTTTTGGTGTCATAGATTTAATGTACAAGGCCACTGACTGGATTAAAATCCTTTTGCTCTTCATGCTTTACAAGGAGCCTGAATATCAAGCAAAAGCTGTGATGAAAATTCTTAGTATACTGCTTTAGCTCTTGTATATTAATTCCATTATTTTCACAAGTTTCTCTTACAGTGCTTAAAGAATATTTTAATTCACAAGAAAGAAATAATAAATGTTAAAACAATACAATACAGACTATTTTTCTATAATGACACTTCTTTTATTTTGAGGGGGAAGAGAGTTCAAAAATAGCTTTTTCTTCTTTTGCCATAAAGCAGCGATGCAGTAAGAAAATCAAGGACAAAGCATTCGCTATACTGTACTAATGACACAGTGTTTCAATATCAAGTGTGATAACTAATATACAAAAATCTAATGTATAAAATGCACTAGTCACTGACTGAAAAAAAAGTTCAGCAATATAGAAGCCAAAAGGTAGTTTAGCATAAGTTAAAAAAAGACATCATCAATATTGTTTGACAGCACACAAGGGCATAATTTATACCAAAATGTTATGAAGCCATTATTTAAAAATTTCCTGAGGTGAAGATAGTGTCTGTGGAAGTGTTTTCTTCTTCTCTTCACATTTAAGCGTGCAAGCAGTACTTTGAGATATTTCTGTATGCTTTGTTGAAATTGTCTAATAAATCTTGACTTAGCTTCTTCTGAAGCAGGTCATTCAAACACTGTGGCTAAGTAAGCATAATGTCCTAAGAGTTATGTTGACATTGTAAGCCTTGGACTCAATGTCAGATTAACTAAAGAAGCCAATGCAGTCATGGCATTTTAGCTACTGCAATACCTTCATTAAGAATTAATTTAGTGGTGTTTTTTTATGGAAATTAATTACTTATCTTTAGCTGGGACATTTATTAAAGCATTTTTATTTGATTTAAATATACATTTAGATGCTAATTATTTTCAGAGTTTGCATTGATTAGTATTTCCAGCTGCTCTGTCTGCTTGCAAAGACCTGTGCTGACTTTTGCCACTAGTATTTGGAAAACCTTTGTCTAGCATCACATGTGGATTTCATGCTGATTCTTAAGAGAATATCTAGATAGAAAGCAGTGTTTTTGCACAAAATACAATTTCAATGACAAGAAAGTACAACAGTAGGTCTGCAGAGATTCTCTTTCTTTTTAGTCTTTTGACGAAGAATTAGCTTTTTTCTATGCAAAGAAAACTCATACTCAAGCTCTGACTGTATTCCAATTCCTTACCTACTAAAATTTAATCCAGTGCCTCTAAAATACTCTCAACCAGGATTCCAAAATAGCTTTTACCCAAATTATCATTCTTAATCAATTATTTTTTTGCATTTCTGTAATCTGAAGATACTCCGGTCAGAATCATCTCCACTGTCATAAATTCTAAGATGAAATACCTTCAACTCTGATAAAGTGCAGCAACTGCCAGAGCCCCCACCAGAGTGAGATATGCAAGTCCTTCCCTGGCTGAAAAGAGGTCTTAGAAAAAAGGTGGTTTTCTCAAAATTTTCTCTAGCTTTTCTGATTTTTAAAAGTCTATTCTTAAGCACCTGAGGAGATCAGGTATTTTACTTGAGGTTGTATTTTTCCAAAGAGGAATAGTAACATTTACATTACAACTGCATGACCTTTTGTAAACACAGCCTTTGAGGGCTGAGTAACATTTGATATGAAGTCTATGCCAAAATTAGAAGTACAACTCAGTTTTCTAAGACTTGATCTGGAGCATTAGTCACAGACCTTTCCGTTGCATGATTTTATTGTTCTCTGTGTGTGTGACTGTATCTCCACATTTTTCAGAAACCTGCTGCTTATTTGAAGACGTCACTGTGAAAATGAAAAGGCACTGGTGTTCCTGTATCATTCCTGTCCGTGAGACATAAAAAAGGGTGAAATCCTAATCTGATAGGGCAGTACTAACATTTTGCCATTGAGTTCATAGAGAAGCCTACAAGATGGAGAGAGGCTATTTACACGAGTATGTAGTAACGAGACAAGAAAGGAATGGCTTTTAAGTGAGAGAGAGTAGGTTTAGGTTAGATATTAGAAATAAATTATTTACTGTGAGGAGGGTGGGACACTGGAACAGGTTACCCAGAGAAGTTGTGGATGCTGCATTTCTGGCAGTGTTTAAGGTGGGGTTGGATGGGGCTCTGAGCAACCCATGCTAGTGGAAAGTGTCCCTGCTCATGGTGGAGGGGTTGGAACTAGATGATCTTTAAGGACCTTTCCAACCCAAGTTATTCTATGATTCTATGATTATTATGTCAAGCATAGTAGATTTTATAATGATTTTTTTAAATGTAGCTTTGTTTGTATATTTTATTTAATAAAAATGAAAGGTCAGAACAACCTGAATGTTCTTCATGAATGAAAAAGAAAATGTTACAGTCTATAAAATATTCACAAAATTTGTCTCATTCATTCCTTTTCCATTAGGAAGGAACATAGCTACATTTAATCTGAGAATAATCTTGGTAGCCTTAAAAAATATATTTTCATTTGTGATGGGAGAGGAGAGAATACAGGAAAATATTAAATTTTCTAAACTTCCTCTTAGAGCACTATGTCTTGCAATTTGTGTTTTTTACTTAGGTATTCCTCCCCAGTTCAACCCCTTCAAGTACCAAGGGTTATTTCATTCCTTTTTTTAAGGTTAAAAAGTTTAATGGCTTCAATCAGAGAGCAAAGACAATATTATGTGAAAGGTGACCATTTAAATTGTTCCAACAGCAAACTATTAACATTAAACACATCAAGTGACTGGTCACAGACTAGACATTATTTTCCAAAATGAGTTCTTGAATAACTGCAAACAGATTTCAAATTCTAAGAACTATTTCATGCCCTTGAGCATTAACCTTTCTAACCACAATCCAGTCTCCTATATTTCAAGACATATTTTACATTTGTAAGCAATATGCAAAAAAGAAAAGAAATAAATTAATTTAATAAGTGTTATTTCAAGTTATTTTTGTTCAGCTGAAATCTCAGGTAACTTAAAAGAAGATGATTTCTAGGTTGGAATCGTTAGTGCCACAGTACCTAGGAATAAAGAAAAGGACCTTTTCTTTTCTTTATTTCTAGGTTGGAATCGTTAGTGCCACAGTACCTAGGAATAAAGAAAAGGACCTTTTCTTTTCGCAAAGGTTATATGTTTTATTTTTACTAAAGTAAGTTAAGCATCATCTGCCTGTTATTGCCTGCTACTTAGAGAGAAAATTGCCTGATGATTAATGAACTGAAGTTGGTAACAGGCAATTTTTCTTAAGGTCGGAACTGAAGTAAGGAATATACTTCAAGCAATTTCTTTTCTGTTCTAGTATTAGGAATTAAAAAGCTGAAGTGTTGTTTCGGTTTTTTTTCCTGTAAATAAATGTTTCAATTTTTTGTGGTTTTGAATAGAAATGCCCCTTTATAGCTGGAAAAAAAAAAAAAAAAAGCCTGCTAAAACTAGTATGATCTCAGGGTAAAATTCTGATTTCATAGTGAAAGCCAGGACACTCCGATTGTGGCCCAGGCCAGGGAGTGCAGTTTCCCCATGGGGCACCAGGAGCAACCTGCACCTAACAGCGGGCTGGCAGTGTGGGGGCAGCATGCAGGGACCCCACCTCGGGGTGTGGAAGCACCTTCTGGGGCACCTGCTCAACGGAGGGTGGGCTGGCACAGGATCAGAAGCAGCAGGAGGCACACGAAACTGGAGCAGCCAGGTCTCCTGCAGGAGGAAACTCCCCAGGCTGGGCAAGGGCGTGTGTGTTTGTGTGGGTGGGATGTGTGCATCAGAACTTTTTGGATTTATTTATTTTACTCTCAGTATCTTCTCTATGGATGAAGAGCAAACAGTCCTTGCATATAAAAGCAAGAATTTACGATCAGCATTGCCAGCCAAGGGAGGTGATTTTCCCACTCTTTGCTGCACTGATGCAGCCTCACCTCGAGAGCTGTATGCAATTTTGGGTGCCACAATATAAGAAAGACATAAAGCCATTAGAAAGCATCCAAAGCAGGGCAACGAAGATAGTGAAGGGTGTAGAGGGGAACCCATATAATAAACAGGTGTGGTCACTTGCATTGTTCAGCCTGGAGAAGAGGAGAATGAGGAGAATGCAATAGTGGTGAGAGGTCAAGGTGGGTGCCTCTGAAGAAGGATCCCATCTATTGATTGTAACTGGGTTTTATAGTCTCTACAGGTCACCTGACTTCCTGATGGCACTTCTGTCATCCAGTCCTCTTTGCAGAGTCTGAGGCCTTCTCTTCCAATTTGCTTTGCAGCCTCCAGGCACTGTTTTGGTTTTGTATAGAATACAGTAGCTGAAGTTTAACTTATGCATCCTTACCTGCCGTTTACATTTTCATAGATAAAAACTAAGACTAAGTTGCAATTCATGTGACCTAAGTCTTCATTTACTCTAGTTACTAGTGCTAACTTCTGACACAAATTATTCTCTCACTACATTTTCTTCTCTCGGTACAAACCCATGGTTTACCGCAAAATTATATGGAAAACAAATTACCCATAGACACCTGATCAGAAAAAAAAAAAAAAAAAGTTGAAGCAGCTAAATCAAGTAAAAGAAAACAGCAGTCAGGTCAAAAAAAGTTAACACAGATTACACACGACCAATTTCAGCCCTGAGGGGCTGCAAAATCAGTACCAAGTCTATGGTCTGTTACTGGCCACAGTGATATGGTATACTGGAACTCATTTCTTTCGGATAGTTTCAGCAAAAGCGGGACTCAAATGGTGATTTCAGACATCCTTCATAAATATCACTCTTTAGCTCTTCAACAAATGTGTTTCACAAAGAAACATATTCCCCCGCATGACACATAGTTGAAGCAATATTTGGGTTCTTGCCTTTTAGGTGATCCACTGGTACTTATTTCACATCTGGTTATTTTCATCTCTAGGTACACATTTCAATTTGTTTTTCAGATTGAACTATTTTATCTCTGAACATTTTGCAACTAAGAAATTATTTTTACCAGAAAAAAGAGGCAATATTATATTTTTCCCCTCAAATTTCAGCACTCTGGTGATCTCTCCAATGTATAACAAAAGTTCATAATGGATATTGCATATTAAATGTATGCCTGTAACAGAGAGTATGTGGAAGTAATCTTTTATGTAATATAGAACAGCAGGATTGTAATGCTGCAGGGACATTTATTGCCACATATTTCAATTAATGAGCCTTGCTATAAGAGATTTCTCAATAGTTCCCAGATTGTTTGGTTAATAAGGGAGGCACTGTGCAGTGTGTTGTGGATAATGCCATTAGATTCTCAACATCTAAAAATTATGTTTCATGTCAGCCTTTACTGTTATATTTTTGAAAAAAAGAGTATATTCACATGTATTTTTCAATGCTTACCATGATTTTAGAGATAGGAATAATCCATTAGAGTATGTCTGTACAGAAAACATCATGTGAAGATTACAGCTTTGCCTATTTGGACAGCTCAAGCTGAACAATGACGTTAGCAATCAGAATTTGATTCTTATTTAAGGTACTTCTTAGCTCTAAGTTATATTGACTTTTTCTATATTGTATGCAAATTACTTTGGATCTTTTTTTTAAAAAAAAAAGAAGTGAAATGCCTCATAATTCTGTAATCGTGTGAACCACAGTTTTACACACTGTTATTAACAAATATTACCCAAATAAAGCATGAGGTAATATAAATTATTTGTCTTAGAGAAATCTGTATGATTCTAAATATTTAAACATTTAAATCGGAATCTTCATTCAGTCCCTTTAGATTTCTTTTTAGGAAAAAAATGCACTAGAAAGAGGAACAGAAGTCACTGAAAACAAAACCCAACATTACAAAGATAACAACGCACTCTAAACACGCCTACCAAAGTGTCTAAAGTTATGATGTTTTAATTATATTTCTGCTATAAATAGTCATCTTTGTTAGTATTAATCTAAGTGTACCAAAAGTAAATATATTACATAATATTAAAAAAAAAAGACTATCTTCCCAAATCTTTATTGTTGGCTTTTAAATATGAAATTAAAAGCTCTTGGTCAGATAGAACAAATATTTGATTTTAATTTATAAAATGGATATCAGTCATGTTTTATTTCTTTATAGCTGTCAGCATGAGATAAAATTATGGATTAAAACTTCTGTGCATTGCTCTTGCTTCATTTTAGTTTTATACATTTTCCACAAATATACTTTATTCCACTTAGAATATTATACCACTTTAATTTTTTTCCCTCTGAGGAAAAGAAGTAATTTAGACTTTTATAAGCACTAATAAAAACACTACTGATGAATGATTTTGGCAATCCTATTTGATGTTTACAAGCTGTTTTAAAGAAAGAGTGGTTAGTAGTTGTCAATGTTATCACTCCTCATAAGCCATCTGGAAAATATTCTATTTCTTGTTTAAAGTATTTGATATACACTCGGAAAAATATGCCAGGAGAAGCTATGAAAGTTTTCTTTGCTATAGATCTTTAGACAGGCTCAGCTTCAATGAGTAGACATGAGTTTAAACTTGGTCAAAACCAGAGCTATCGTGTAATGACCTGCAAGTTTCAGAGGATGAGAAAAAAAACCCATTAACAAAGCCTTGCTTTGAACTAGATTTGCATTTGCTCTTTTCATCTCTGTTCACTGACATAATTTATTTTGCTCTAATTTTCTGCACATTCAATGCTGAAACTAATATGTGGATGTTTAAGTGTGTCAATTTTTGCATTGACAACAAGAATAATTTTTTAGTTTCCCTGTTAGTTTAATAAAAGTCGTGAGATCCACAAACCCTAGATTGTGATTACATGTGACTGATGATAAAACTCCAAATATAACTGCTAATGTTTTAGAGTCTAGAGTTCAATGACAGTGCTGAGAGAGTTGAGTGCTTATAGGTAAGAATCAGGGGGAAGGCCAGCAAGGCAAGTATCATGGTGGGAGTCTGTTATAGACCACCCAGCCAAGAAGAAAAGGCAGATGAAATATTCTATAAGGAACTGGGAGAAGTCTCAGAATGGCTAGACTTCGTTCTTGTGCAGGACTTCAATTTACCAGATATCTGCCTAAAGTACCATACACAGAAGAAAGGGTCTACAAGGTTTCTGGAGTGACGTGGTGCTTGGAGGTTGTCTTGGACATAGAAACCATGCAATAATCAATAGTTTTCTATTCTCGGAGAACTAAGGATGGGGGTCTGCAGAACTGCTATCTTGGACTTCTGGGGGCCAAACTTTGTCCTGTTTATGATATTTATTTATATTTATTTGTATGATATTACTATATTTCTATAGATAATAAAAGAGCTACATACCTACTTTTCATTGCAAGCAATTTGTTCTAAAATACACATGCATGCATATATTTATATACATACATGTATGTGTGTGTAACACACACATACATGTATGTATATATATATATATATGTGTGTATATACACACACACACACACACACACACACCGGTCATTCAGAGTCATTTGACTGTAATCCACCCCAAAGGATCTATTAACAACAACCTGAGTTACCCTCACTTTCAAGGGTAGGTCGTAACAGCGGCCCAGAAGGGCAGTGGCATCCTGTGTTGTAGCAGCAGTGTGACCAGCAGGACTAGGGCAGTGGTCATCCCCCTCTATTTAGCATTTGTCAGGCCACACCTCAAATCCTAGGCTCAGTTCTGGGCCCATCATTACAAGGAAGACATTAAGGTGCTGGAACATGTCCAGAGAAGGCCAAGAGAGCTGGTGAAGGGTTTGGAGTACAAATCCTTATGAGAAGTGGCTAAGGAAGCTGGGATTGTTTAGTCTGGAGAGAATTAGGCTGAGGTGAGATCTTATTGCTCTCTAAAATTACCTGACCGGATGTTACAGTGACGTAGGTGTCGGTCTCCTCTCAAATTATGAGAAGATGAGAGGAAATGGCTTTCAAGTTGTGTCAGGGGAGGTTTAGATCTGAGAGTAGAAAAAATTTATTCATGAAAAGGTTGTCAGCATTAGAACAGGGTGCCTAGGGAAAAAGTTGAGTCACAATCCCTAGAGGTATTTGAAAGATGTGTAGATGTGGCACTTAGGGACATGATTCAGTGGTGCACTTGGAGACATGATTTTAGAGGTCTTTTACAACCAAAATGATTCTGGAATACTATAATTCTACAATATGTGTGTAACTTTCACTTAAGTCAAGGAAAAGGAAATATGATTCAGTGTGTTGAATTTGTTGTTACAGGCAATAAATTTTAAACTAAATAAGCATTTGACATTGCGTAAATAAAATTAATATCAGAGATTAATACATTCATATTACTTCTGTGTTCTTAGTTTATTTTCATTGTTATGTAAGAAGAGCTGAAATTCTCTGCTTTATTAGTTGCAGAGAGAAACCAAATTAATATTTTTCAAATATTAATTCCATTTGTTTTGGTATTATGTGGGACTGCATAGAATTGCCTTATAGTTTTAAAAATTCTTTATGAGCCTATGAAGTCTGAGCAATTTACTTTCACTGAGTGTTCAACTGTTTGACCTTTGAAGATCAAACATCAACTTTAAGCTATATCCTTTATTTTATTTAAACCTGCTGTGATAAAATGCAATTATAGAAGAATTATCCTACAGGTAATAGGGAAATCTGTATTTAGGTGTTGTATATGACATTCTGAATTTTGTGTTTGGATTATCTCAGATATACCCTGCGTTTGGATAATCTAAGGTATACCCACATTCATAGCACATGCAATTGTGCAGTGCAAAGACCATGCAAAACATGAAGGTGCTGTGATAGAATTTGTAATGAATCAAGGCCATGAGGGGAGATGTAACCAGGAAAAAAACCAAAAACAACCCAAAAAAAAACACATAGAATTTTTTAAAGACTTATTTAACACTTATTTATTATTATAATAATAATTGCCAACTTATTATAAGAGATAATACATTACATATGACGCTTAGTTGCAGGAGCAAAATATGATGAATGACAAATCAAAAGGCAGGACTCTTTGCCTACAGCAGAGAAGGAAGCACCTACTGTTGGTAGGTAGTGCCTCTGATTTGGTGGGATATTCTTAGCCAGGGAGACAATGTTGAATCAGTTCCTCTCTCTTCTTTTGATCCCAATTTGTAGGAAATTTCCTTGTTACTATCTATATATATTTACCATATAAATGACATTTTACTTATTTGGTATTCAAAAACTTAAGTTTCATTGACTGACCAGTAACTGATCAAGTGTAATTTGTGTTTCTACACTGGGAGCCCCCGATGTCATCTTGTGGTTGTACTTCCAGAATTTCCTGCTACAGTATTCTCTAACAAAAAACTCCCAGGAATTTTTAAAAGGTAAAGTCTAATTTAAATTATTCTTACAACCTTACTTCTACAATGTTTCCCAAGGTACTTGCAGATAAGAATGGACTATAATGTGAAGCAACAAACCCCAAAATAAAAGAAACAGATTTTTTTCTCAATATATTATCTCTTTTCCCCACTCATTAATTATCTTTAACATCATTTAAGGTTGCTTCAGAAGCTGGTATATTACCAAAAGATTTTATGTATAAACCACAGTTTCAACTAGCCATGGAGGAAAATAACTAATTTCACTGTAAGTACTTTAAAATGGACATGAGTTTCATGAGACTGAGTTTAATTTCTGTGTTACAATTGTAGGAAAATTTAATGTTTAATTCTTTGCCCCATATAAAAAAAACTTGTGAAATTTTAATTTCTGCACAAGCATATTAAGTTAGCTTGTATACAAGTAAATCTACCCTTTACATAAGTTACTATTTCTGAACTTAGTATAAACATATTAGTGAAAAAGAATGGGGAAAATAAGTCATAAAATTATCTTGATGTTAGATTTTAAGTGGGCTCTGTCTATATGGAAAGGCAAAAAAACTAATATATGCCTCAAAGGAAACAAAACCTCTCTTCCTCTACCAAAAAGTAAATTATAAAGAAGCATCTACCTTTAACATTAAATTAAGGAGCTAAGCAGGTTTTGTTGTATGTACTGTCCTTAATTTATAATGATATATTAAAAAAGACGTCTTCACACATGCACATTTAAAATGTGTGAGTGTGTGTATGCATAGTTTATAGGTGAAGTCTTCAGAGTTGGTAAATTATGCATCTTTGAAAGAAGCAGAACACATCTTACATCAGCCTGGAGAATATAATTCCCTCTTCAAACACAACAAGAAGCAAAGAATAAATTGAAGAACATAGCTCAGTCCAAAATAAGAAAGCAGTAATTTATTGCACTGTTGCCAGAGGAAGCTTGGTTTATTTCTGATAATAAACCAGTGCAGATAATATTACAGTGTCAAAGGTCATTTTCACAAAATAAAATTCCTTCTTCATCTGATATCAATGTCTTCACAAAGAGCTTTGGTGTGAAATTAATTCCCATTGTGTCATCATGTCATCAGCACTTAATAATTCTTTAAATATATGAGGCAAATTTTGCCCCTATCCAAAAGGCAAGCACAGAGGTTATGCAATACTTCAATATTGAGTCACACAGAGATTTTAAGCAGATACAAATTGATACACTGAAATAGTTCTACATGACAGCACATAAACAAACATGTCTTAAACATATGGAAGGAACAACCAGAGTAACTGGTTTAATTAGACTAAACTTATTCTAAGAATAGCTACTCTTGAAAATATTTTAGCAGTAATGTATTGCTGAAGATATCCTTGTACATTTGCATCAATATTGTTCAGGTTGGTATTTGTCAAATGTAAAAACCTCACTCCTCTATAAAAAGTCCCATGTTAGGTGCAGTTTGCTAATACTCATTTCTGACTTCCTTTTTTTTTCTGCACCATACTCATTTGACTCTATAAATAACATAATGGGCATACAGTATAATGAATGTCAAATCTCTAGTGTTATTTTGAAGCTTCCTACTGTGTGTTGAGTCAAAAGATAACAGACTGATACCTAAAACTAATATCTCATGGCATTTTCTTTGGGTATTGACATACTGTAATTGTGTTGATATGACACATTGCTTTTAAGTTTAACACCATATTATTCTTATACCTACTTGTTTGAGAAACTTACAATAATTTGGAAGGTAATGCAAATTAAAAGAAGAGCTGTCTGTGCGATGAAAAAAGGGCTTTAGTGCAATATATACCATTATTCCATTTATGCTCCATATTTCTCATATGGAGCTTAAATGGATATTGATTTATAGAAAATCCTCTGTGATTTGTTTTAGCTTCAAATTCCTCTATCATTCTTTGTTTGTGCTATTGCTTTAATTGAGACAATCAAGGATAATGAATCACTAAATCCTACCCTGAAGAAGCAGGTCTGCTTCTAAACATAACTTTGTTTAACTCTGAAACATGATTATTAAGCATCAACAACAATGTTAATACTACTAGATAAATGTTATCAAGGTAAAGACTGCAAAACTTGTGGCAATTGGCAGATCTAATTATAATTCAGACCTTACAGAAATATACTTCTCCAAGATCAGCCTCTTCTATCTGACTATGCTATTAAAGTTATTTTTTACAAAACTATTTCTTAGCAGACAAAAATTATTGTATCTTAATACTAATCATCTTCTGAAATTTCTGATGATAACTACAAGAAACATGAGAAAATTCTTGGGAAGAGATATAGGTAAAGCATGTACTTTACTTATCATAACCCATAAAGATAAGGCAGGTTTCAGTATAAATGGGTCACAAAGAGGTTATTTCAAAGGCTATGCTCATCCCTCAGAAACAAATGCCTTCATATGGTAAGCAGATGATGTTTTATAGGCATTCATAATGGAAAAACAATTTTGAATTCTATACCGGTAGCTAATAATAGCTCTGTCAAGAGATTCAGTTATTCATGAGTGTATAAAGAATGTATTCGTGAATTGTAGTTTGGGATATTGTGGCTTTTGCAAGATTAATCACACCTGCACACTTCAATCTTACATATTTTTTGCTAACAGGAAATAAAGAATTTCTCAAATTCAGCCTCAGTGATTTTGCCCATATTTTATATTATAAAAAAGAACATGGTGTATTTTGGGTGTTTGTTTTTTTTTTCTGGGAGGGGTTTTTGGATTTTTGTTTTGGGAATTCTTTTTGGCTTTTGATGGTTTTGGTTTTGTTTTTTAATACTGGTTGCATTAGAATACTGAAGAAACTGTTGGTGCCTGTACAAAACTTCAACACCAACTCTGAAAAGTCTGAAGCATAAGACTTCTTTCTATCCCTCCTTGCATGTAATACACATATTTTTCATGGTGCAACACAGAACAAATTAATTTGAAATGCTAATATGTAGTTCTTTTCAGTTCTACTGAGATAAATAGTTATGAAAAAAATTATACAATGCAGGTGTAATATACTGCCATGGATGTTGGAGAAAGTGAAAAGTTCTTTTGGAAGCATTCTTTTAATTGCATGACACAATTACCATACAAAATACAGAAGAGTACAGAATTCATGGCTATGTGAAAATACAGAAGAAACATCAGAAACATAATGAGAGTATATATATATATATGCCTTTATATGCAACCAATGACTATTTAATGAGTGTACCAGTTTCATAAGTTGAATTTAAACTGTGAATTATAACTGCATCTAGGATGCAAGGAACTTTTAAATATGTTGCATTTGTCTTCTTTGCAGGAAGTTTTAAAAATAATTACATCCCTTTTTGACTATTTGAAAGAAATTTACAGCATTGAGTGGCATCTTATATGTATGTGTGATTTTCACTGTTATTCATTCTAGTGTCTTTGGTCACAATCTGTTTTTCCTTTTTAAAATGAATATGGTTGCTACACATTTATACAAAAATGCATGAATAGTGATGGGTTTACATAGGCAATATTTCCTTGGAATCCTTATCTACACATTTTTCCCCAGATAAAAAGAAACAAAATGTCTGAATTAAGGGCAATGATTAAATAAATAAATTGCATATGAAAGAAAAATTTCTGAACAGTAAAATGTGAAAAAAGTTTCAATGATAAAATAGAAAGCCACATTCTCAGTCAGTGAATAGTTTGTGCTATAAACTGTTCCGAATTTTTCTTTTGCTGAGGACTGTAGGGTGATTCTGCTCACCTACTTTTATCTCAAAAGCAAAACAGATTACTTAGAAGTAATCCTCTTGTCCTTAAGCATGTAAACAAGTTATGTTCCTAATGTAAACAAGTTGTATAAGTACATATATACTCAAAAGACATAAATGGTCATCTATCTTGGATAAAATGAATCAATATTTGGAGGTAATTTCTCTCCCTTAATTACTGAAGTATCTAGATGTGAGCTAGTCTTTAATGGGATTCCTTGTACATTGTTTCAGGTATTTTATTACAGAAATCTGTCACATAGTCTAAGATAGTCATCAAAACTCTCTACATTTAATGAAAATGTGTTACCTCTTCCAGCTAATTCATCCCTTCTGTCTAAAAGGGTTTTTTAGATTGAACTGAGTATTCTATTCAACTTTGTGTTTCTTTCTTTTGATTATAGATGGAATCTAGAAGAACTAGGATAGATAAAATATAAAATTAGGCAAGATGTATTACTCCCATAGTAATTTGTTTTTCTGGAAGTTTCCATTTTCCTCCATCATCCACAGAAAAGTTGCAAAGCTCTAGTATCAATAAAACTATCAATAAAAATCTAGACATTTCTTTGGGGCTATGTGAAAGAAAAGAACCATCCATAAGATTTATTTTGTGTTACATCTTCTTTCATTCCTATCTTCCTCTTCCTTTTTTTTTTTTTTTTAATGAGGTATAGGATGTAACCTATTTTGTGGTGGTGATTCTAGGATATCAGTATCTCCTCTGGATAGTTTTACACACACATATCAGTGATCTCTGCCCAGAAGCCTTAGGAGATATGTAGACTCAGAAGATACTTGGCCTTTGCAGACTTGGAGATGATATGAATTGCTCTGTGAGCATTTGCTATGAGCAATTGCTATGTTCGACATAGAAACAGAACTATATAAAAGAAAAGGAAATTCAAACCAGCTAGCTGTTGGTCATCCAGGCTGAAACTCCACTGCTACTTGCCTGTTCACAGTCACACATGTGTCTCACGTTGCCATTGCACAGGGCTAAACTGTTTAAAAGCTGATGGTTGTTTCGCTGAACTAGAGCTACAGGTATTTTACAATACAGCAGAATTTCATAGGATGAGGTCATGAATACGTGTTACATGACATGGGTATGACATGAGGGTATCTAATGTTGTTCAAAAGTGTAAAGTAGCCCAGAATTATTCTGGAGAAGCAAAATAAAGTTTCATAAAATATACTGAGTTGGAAGAGACCCACAAGAATGATCAAAGTCCAACTTTTAGCCCTGCTCAGAACAAACTCAGGAAACACATCATGTGAGCAGTGTACAAACATTTCTTGAACTCCGGCAGGCTTGATGCTGTGACAAACTGTGACCAATAGATTTATCTATTTTATCTTTCCACAAAGAAATGTTATTTCAAGTGGCCCAGGTTTTGTTTTGGAGAGAACTAGTTATTCATCAGCATTTTCAGTTGAATATGATGGAATTATTTAATGTTGTATGTATTTTTTGAGCCAGTAACATCTAGGCTAAATTCTTTTAAGGGATACAGTCTAGTGGACTTAAGGCTGATATCACAGTCAAGTGGAATAGGTTTCAGTTTAGTATAGATGCCAAAGGATATGTTAATTGAAAAACCTAAAGGAAACCTCATTTCTCATAGTACTCTCGTGCATCCACAGAGGAGAAAGGGGCAGGAGGCAGTGGGGGAAAGAGGGCCTGAAGAATGAAGTGCACTGCTTGAGGAAGAATTTGAATGCCTAGATGATGCTCATCCATTCTCTTGGAGCAGGGACGCCATGTGGTCAGCAAAAATCAATGCTTTAGAAAGGTTGTGAGAGATTCCTCCCATTTGAAAGCAGCATCTCTGAAAATATGCAGCTCTTAACTTTTTTTTTTTTTTAATTATTATTAGCTTATACAATATTGTGGACAGAAAATCTTTTGCTTAGGTGTCCCAACAAATTTTAGGAAAGAGTCATTTTTCAGTCATTACAAAATAACCAGTGATCCAGGAAGATTCAAAAATTACAAAGAGCAAACCGGTGACCATAAGACTCTTTTGTTTCATTGGGAACTAAAACACCCTCAGGGATTTATATAAACTTTTATAAGTTTAACCGGAGTTTACTTCACTGCTGATACTTGTTTTCACCCTAATTTGTCTTTCTGCTGAACAAGACTTTGCCTTTCAGCTATAACTTATGGTTGCACTATCTTTGCAGGATAAATGGAATGCACAGCTTTTGAACACTTTCCAGTCACTGCTTTTGGATTTTAAGGCTGAGAAGATAATGAAGAAAGACTGTCTCAAACAATTAAGTAGGCAGAATGACATATTTGAGAACAACCTTGACTATTACTAGACTATAAACACTAAGAAGAAAATAGGACAGTTTAGAGCAGCCTTAATTAGATGCTTGCATATAAACTGCATGTGAAAAGAAAAGAGGGAAAATGGGTCATCTAGAGGTCCGTTGTACTAATGAAGAAAAATATATGAAAAGAGTTATTCAACCTGTAGAATTAATAAAACTGCATTCACACAAAAGTGTGTCAGAGTTGCACGAGTCTTTCATAATCAAATCAAGACTGTCTTAAGGTCAGAGTTCTTAATGAAAAAAGTCTTGTAAAATTTCTCATAATATTCACCTTTTCAGTTTTTACAAAAAAAGAAAAAACCCAAACAACCAAAACCTAACAAAGTGCAAAACACACACACACACACACACACACACACACGAAACCCCAAAACCAAAACCAACACTGTTCACTCCATCTTTATTATGCTGAGTTAAAAAAATATGTGCCTAATATTCTATTATGTGACAGGTTTTATATTTCCTTGATTGGTCAGAGGAGCCTTTTCTTCCTTTTTGGTTTGAAGTTAATGTGTTTTAACCTTGGGATAAAATGTTCCAGATGAAGTGTGTGAAGTATTTTCTAGATGTGAGAGAGCTTGTCTCTAATTCATAATTTCCTAAATGTCATTTATTATTTTCAGCTTTGTGTTTTGATACCTTATGTTCATATAGTGATAATTTAACAAGTTTTCTTTACAATTATTCATAGTTGAAGAACCCTTGATTTGGATTCTTTTCACTCATCTCTGCAAGTGCAAGGTTGTTTTAGATCCCTTAGGTTTCAAACAGTTTTTTCTTGTAAATTTTAGGTTATCCAGTTCTTTCTGGGTTTTATTGTTTCCTCATGCCAAGATTGTGTCTTAACACTCTAACTTAGTAAATTGCCTTCATATAATCCTACTTCTTAAACTAGTATCACACGCTAGAAAACACATCAAGTCAATCCCAACATAGCACCCTGAAAACCTCCAGGTGGTTGCTTTCTCTCTAATTGAAGAATTATTTTCTCCTTAGACAATGCTGTCTATGCTATATATTTCATAAACCATCAGAACCTTCTCCAGTTTAAGTGAACATCTCTTATTTGGCATTGTATTATAATTATTATTTAAATTCTGATAAATTAATTTTCCACTTTTTCTTTTCTCATTCCATTTTCTCAAAGAGATATTAAAGAATAAACAGAAATTCTCATAGGACATCTTGTTTAATATTTAGATATATATGTGGCAAAACTGCAAACCATAAAGATGCCTTTAACTTAAAATTGCTTAAATTTAACTTTAAAAAATGGTACAACTGTGTTAAGAAGGCAGTGGATCTAGCTTAAAATGGAAAATTTTTCAAAAACATATTTGGAAAATTTTGCATATATTTCATAAGTTTTTATAAAATCATGACTTTTGCAATTATGAAGAATTAAACTAAGCTCTGAGAGAGGAGTTCACAATAGCAGTATGTAAATGCCTTTACAACAGAGGAGTTATTTGTGTTAAATTGTGATTTATAAGAACCCACACGTTAAATGCTAAACTCATCAAGGTTCTGAGAGTAAAATATGCAAAAAAAAAACCATGGAAATTTTTTTTTAATCTCTGTTTTCTGGATTATTTTACACTTTTGTTTCAAAACTACAACATCTCTGTAAAGTTAGGATTCTGAACCTGAAAGATAGTTTTTGTATTAGACCCTTACACCAGCATTTAGTTTGTAAAAGTAGCTCTTTTTCCAGCAAAACAGACAGACATCAACTGAAACTGTCTAAGCAGCTTAATTTCTGTTTTGCTCCTCTGTCTGGCCACAATTTCAACAATGCTGGAAATAAAAGGTTTAGAGCACTTATTTTTCTTTTATATTCTTAATATGAAGAAAAATGTGTTTTGAATGCTCTAGCATGAATGCATTCCCTTAAATATGAGGATTTTTAAAAATTGAAGCCAGTATTTCCAACTCTTACACTGTAATTGTAAAGATAACTTCAGAATTCAAGTGTTTTTTTTAACAGTTGAACAATCAGAATGAAAGTAATCCACGATGATATAGCACATAATATACCCAAACCACCTAATCCAAGGACTTATCTTGCTGCCAAGGGCTCCAGGAAGTTATTGACTTATAGATGATTTAACCATTCAAATGATTCAGTCTTATTACTGAACAATTGATGAAAATGAACAATTTGTATATCTTACTTCCTAATTTTTGTCTCTGACATCCAATGTTTTTCCTTGGTAACACTCACTTTCAGGATGATTTCCCTCTGTTGTAGGACACTGAGGTAAATAAAGGAGACTGATTGTCTTTTTTTTTTTTTTTGTGTTTACAGAAGTATTTGTCTTACACAGATCACATGCATTAGATGTCAGTCTAATCAGAAGCAAGGTAAATAATTTCATATTAGTACCAGTTCCTCATGGATATGGAAGGGGTAGAATTCCACAATCATTCATATGCTCAGGAAGCCATTTTATCTACTTCTGCAGGTACCTATTCTGTTACACTTTCAGTAGCCCAATTATATAAGGCCTCTGGGAAAGACTGTAAGAAGATTAGGTTTCAAATATTATCCTTTGTGTTGGATTTGTGTGGCCAGGTTTTGGTAGCAGGGGTTCTACAGAGGGCGTTTCTGTGAGAAGCTGCCAGAAGCTTGCCCCATGTCTGGCAGAACCAATGCCAGATGGCCCCAGGATAGAACCTCTGCTGGCCAAGGACGGGCCAATCAGAATGGGTGGTAATGCCTCTGTGGTAACATATTTGAGAAGGAAAAAGTTGTTGTGCTGATGTTATTGCAGACAGCGAAGAGTGGAGTGAGAACATGTGAGAGGAACAACTCTGCAGACACCAAGGTCAGTGAAGGAGGGGCAGGAGGTGCTCCAGGTCTGGGAGCTGAGATTCCCCTGCAGCCCGTGGTGCAGACCATGGTGAAGCAGCTGTGCCCCTGCAGCCCATGGAGGTTCATGGGGATACCAAGATGCACTTGCAGCCCATGGAGGAGACCCACACTGGAGCAGGTATCTCCTCCTGCGAGGAGGCTGTGATCCTGTGGGACATCCCATGCTGTAGCAGGATCCTGGCAGGGACCTGCAGCCCTGTTAAGAGAGGAGCCCATGCTGGATCAGGTTCCCTGGTAAGACCTGTGACCCTGTGAGGTACCCCCACTGGACCAGACTGTTCTTGAAGGACTGTACCCCATGGAAGAGTGACCCATGTTGGAGAAGTTCATGGGTAATTGTTGCCTGTGGGATGGACTCCTTGGAGAAGTTCATGAAGAACTGCCTCCCATGGGAGGGACCCCATGCTGGAGCAGGGAAAGGACTCATCCTCCAGAGCAGCAGCAGGAATGACCTGCGATGAACTGACCATAAACCCCATTCCCTGTGTCATGGCGGGGCAGAAGAGAGAGCCTGGGAAGGAGAGAGGGGTGAGGAGGAGGTAAGATTTATTTTATTTCTCATTATCCTGCTCTGATTTTTAATAATAAATTCAATTAATATCGCCAAACTGAGTCTGTTTTGCCTGCGACAGTAATCAGTGAGGGATCTCTCCCTGTCCTTATCCCAACTCATGAACCCTTTGCTATATATTCTCTCCTCTGTCCACTTGTGGAGACACATGATAGAGTAACTTTGGTGGATGCCTGGCATCCAGCCAGGGTTAACACACTACATCATCATAATCTACAACATTCACACAGAGATAATAAGAAATTAAAATTTTATGTAGAAATTGTTTGGAACCATGTAGTGGAATACTTAAAAGTACAGGTATATTCTATTTCTTGGCCAAAAATATTGAATATTAATATAATGTTGAATAATATTACATTGGGTTTATGTAGTAAGGTTTTTGTAGTGGGCAGGGACTCCAAAATTGGCTTCTGTGAGAAGACATCAGGAGTTGCCCCCATGTCTGACAGATGCAATTTAAACTGGCTCCAAAATAAACCTGCAGCTGGCAAAATCTGAGTCCATCAACAATGCTGGTAGTACCTTTGTAACATCATATTTTAAAAAGGGTGAAAAAAATACTGAGTGGTATAAGTGAGAGAGTAGGGTAAGATGTGAGAGAAACAGCCCTGTAGAGGCCAAGGTGAGAGAAGGAGGGAAAGGAGGTGTGCTCCAGGGACTGGAGCAGAGGTTCCCCTCCATCCCTTGGAGAAGACCATGGTGAAACTCTTAGTCCCCCTGTAGCCCATGAACAACTATGGTGGAGCAGATATCCAAACTACTACCCGTGCTGGAGGAGGCGGATATGCCCTGAAGGAAACTGCAGCCCACACAGAGACTGCACTGATGAAGGTGCCCAGCAGAATAGAAAAGAAAAAAGTTGTTTAAATTTTTTCTATATCGCAACCTCTACTGAGTGATTAGGAGGGGGTAATTTTCTTCAGATCTGGTATGATTTGAATATGTATATATATTTATTAGTTGCTGAAAAAAAAAGAATTCTGTTTTGTTGATAAATGTTATTTATTATCTGGCATATTCAAAGTACTTGCCTCGAGCTATAAGTTTTGATTGATGTGAGTTTTGGTCACCTGAGAGAATATTACTTTCAATTCCTGCAGCAACAGAGGATGTGTTACAGCCAGCAGTTCCTCTGAATTTAAATATTCATGAGTTAGGATGAGTTGAGTTCAGGGCCTTTTTCACTGTGGTTTTACAGCCCAGACATACTCATTAGCAGAAAAATAGTTGATGATACTTGTTTCCTTAGGTAGGTGGTGTGAGGAATGATATTTAATGTTAATATAACAGTTTATTATCATCTGGGCTTGATATTAATAAAAAGAATAATTATTAAAAAATGTTGACTGGTTAACTTAAATGTTGTTCAATACTGAAAGAGAATATGATGCATGCTTTTCACAGACACCTACAGAGACATTTGCAGTAGTCAAATATAACAGGTTTTTCAGTACGCAGAAGTGTGTTACATTGTCAAAGTTAATGAGATGTCTGATAGAAAATAAAGACAGGCGTGGTTTGAAAATTTGAATCTATTTGGATCTCAGTTTTCTTTCAAATTCTTTAGTACAAAGAGTGTGTAAGACTGCTCAGTTTGTCTTTTTGGCTATTTTGTGTTGGTCTTCCAAGACAAGCAAATTTTTCCTAATTAAAGCACATAGAGAGCATTGCTGGTCTCAGTAGTGATAATGTTTCAATATTCTGATTAATACAACACGAAATATCTGTTTAGAATAAGATAGAATAGACCATTTCAGCCAGGAGGAATCTGCCACGGCCATCCAACCGCCTGACCACTTCAGGGCTGATGGAAAGGTGAAGCATACTAGTAAGGGCATTGTCCAAATGCCTCTTAAACACTTACAGGCTTGGCATATTGACCACCTCTCTAGAATGACTTTTTCAGCATTTGGTTTGATTCTTTAGCCAAATTGCCTTTATATTTACTGGAAAAGTACAAAGAAGCCAGAGCATGTACACCTTCAGTACATTGTAATGGGCAACCCTGAAGGGAAAAAGTTTCTTCCTCTCAACTAATTTAGTGTGTATTGTTTTGTTTTTATTTTTAAATAATATTTTATGTTTTGTTTTTTAACAATGTTGTTGTAGTTTTTTAAAACCCTGATTATTTAAAGATATGATTTCATTACTATTATGAAGACAGAAAACTTAATGTCATGTCATTAAATTTCATTTTGTAGAAAATATATATAAGAAGCATTTGAGTAACTAAGTGAATGTGAACATTGAAGTTAATTGAGCGGGTATGATTACTTATTGAATTATAATTTTACAGAAGTAAATTCATATCATGTGGAAGAAAAGCAAGTAATTCCAAACAGTAGAGATGAAAAATTCTAGCAAATACAAAACTTGGAAACACAATATGAGTCCATTTAGGTGATGAGTTTCACTGAAATTTTCCTGTTGTTTTATATTTGAGAGCCAAGGGTAATGTTAAGGAAAAAAATATAACAATTCTAGATTGTAAGTATCAGACATAATTACTGTAAATCTAACAGGCACAAAAAATAATGGAAACTTAATACTCTTTTTGTATTGATGTTCAATAAAATAACTAGATAAATGTAAACATATGTATTCACTGTAGTAGTCACTCCAAGTAGAGACAAAAATGTAGAAAGCACTTTCCAAAATACTTGATCAGAACAATTTTGGAGTCACTATATTTAAATAACAGGTGTATTTATTAAAAGGTAGAAAGCAACTCAAAGTACTCATTAACTGAAGAAAAACTAATAGGAAAAAAGGTCTTTCTGTAGATGAAGAGGAACTAACATTTCCATTAAATGAGAGAAAGGAGATAAACAGGTGTGGTAGAAGAGGGGGGAAAAAAAGTTGATCTCTATCCTATTTATGCAAGAATAATAATATTCTTAATATTCTTCAAAAGACTTATCACTTCATTTTCTCTTACAATCACTGACCATCTCTGAATAATATGTCTCAGCCACCACATTATTGTCATGTGTAAATAATTTCATAAGCAGAAGAATGAATCTTTTAAATCTTATCAGCTTGATAAGATCCTATCTACTTCCTTGAGTTTACAACTCAGCTCTATTTTTCTTTGTTAATTATTGTTCCTTTTCCCAAGCCAGGCTGTTTTCTCTTTTCTGCCTTCTGTTACAGCCTTGGATGCAGACTTCCCTTGTAGAATGGAGTGCAATACATTCATTCGGAGCCATTTCCCAATAAAAACCAGAAAATTCTTTTTCCCAGCATAGAAGAGTAGTGTATACCTACCTACCCTATACAGAGCC
Organism: Atrichornis clamosus; assembly: GCA_013400975.1. Classification (NCBI taxonomy): domain Eukaryota; kingdom Metazoa; phylum Chordata; class Aves; order Passeriformes; family Menuridae; genus Atrichornis; species Atrichornis clamosus. Next base: position 60,708 of record WBMZ01012893.1, on the reverse strand, counting down.
AAATTCTTCCTCATAAAGTAGTTCATTCTGTCTGATTTCAGAAGCCTAAAAAATACGTCACCATTTCAGTTCACTGCACGAACTCCCTATGTGGCTGAAGGGCAGAAACGCGAACTTCTAGAATGACTTTGATTTCATATTTGCATAAACAACTAAAATAAGTTTGGTGAATCATTCCTGACAAGAACCATTTTTTTGCCATTGACTTTAAGTGCCATCTAAATTACAAGCCCAGATATAGATAGCAGCACTACAGACTGTGAAGGACAGATGAAGTCAAAAGCAGTCATTATGATCATGATGCAAAAGATGTGTAGAACAGCAATGAGGAAAGTAATAGAGGTAAGGAATTGTTGAATACATTTTCAAACTCCAGTACAGTATTTATATTATTACCCTAATATTTTCTGTTCTTTTTTTTTTTTCTCAGGCAGGATATATTTTTCTCTTTAAATGATTGTTTTTATTCCTAGAATACTGACTCAAGCAGATCATGCAGTGCTGACCTCAGATGCAGTGGCAAATTGTAGCCAAGAAGACAGTCAGAAACCACTGCCAGTTAAAACAATACAATCTTTGGTCACCCATGTCAAATTGTGCGTTTGAGTGTATAAAAAGTTCAATTTATTTTAGATAAATTCTTGAAGGGCAAAACTACTTTATTTAATGAGAGTCTACTTTTTACTGTTTCACAGCTATCCATCTTTGTGCATAAGCAGATAAAATAAACAGAATATTTTAAAATAAAGATTGTTCTTTTCCAATATCAGTTTTCTGAGCTTTTCTCTCTTACACACACACACACACACACACACACACACACACACAGATTTTGGGTATATACACACAAAATGAACAGACATTTGGCAAATATATGCCAATTTTCAATTGTTTATAACAATAGATAGCTAATTTCAAATTACTCTTTTTTATTACTTGTTTCTCTTTTAGGTTGTATTACTTCTAAAATGTTTAGTTGTTTCTGGGCTTCCCCCCCAGCCTTTAATTTAATAATTCATTCTGAATCAGAGCAATTATTTCTGTGATGTCAGTGCTTTGGGCAACACAAATGAAACTCTAAATGGTGTTATCTTGTACTTTATTCTTAATAAATGATGAGCAATAATTCCACACTACGCTACGTGATTCAAGCTGCTTAATTTAACTCTTAACCCTGAGAGAGTCAATGCAGTTGCCACAGTTGGGCACCCAGTTGGTCTCTGAAGTGACACAGGATACCCAAGCTTCCTGTACAGGAATATTTGACATGCCTTAGGACATAGCAGAGATTCTTTCCTTTCTGTCTCCGTACCTGGAAGCCAGGAGGGTTGCCTTAGAGACTCCTTGAATGCCTCTATTTTGACTAATGAGGCTAATTCCAAGTGAACACAGTCAATAGGGTCTAGAAAGTTATTTATTGGACAAAATGCAGGTGTCTTAAGGGGACCTCAAGGACTCCATGGATTCCCTACACTGAACGGACAGAACATACTTAATTCTAATTATATTTGGAGATTTGAATATTTAGATACCTAGATATAGGCACCTACAGTTTCAAAGTGAATCTCACTCTTCAAGTTCTTTGTATAGCAGTGCTTTTCAAGAAAATCCTCTGTCCTCCAAAGGAGTAGTTTGGTGTTTTTGAAGTGCTACAGAGAAAACTACTGTTTACTTTTAGGTAACAAAGTGAGAATTCCTCTGTGTGGTGTGAAATTCCAACAGATGTGAATGAAAGGCTAATATTAGAGTGGGACTCCAATCTTCTAAAACTGCTTAAGTGGGCAAGTTGTCTGCTAACTTGGAAAATCAATTCACCTGTGTTCACAGATAAGTAGGTAATGCTTCCACTGACTGAGGTTGTCAAATGAATCCCTAAAAAATGAAACCCAGTTAGAAATTTTATTTTTAATATACATATATTCTCAAAGGTCAGAGCTCTCAGCTCACTGACTGGTGTGCAATTGAGGCAACCTCTCAACTGTAGCCCTGTAGATTTCGAGCCAGGATTTTGCAGCTGGTAAGAAGGGGAGGGAAACAAAATGATCACAGGGCTCATAGGAGACAGCACACTTATTAAGTACTGTGTGTACTTGTGTGTTTACATAAAATTCAATATAGGAAATTTATTTATTTATTTGTGCAAATGTACAAAACATGGGATTTTCAGGACAGAAGTGAAAGAGAGGGATCAAGATGAATCAGGGAGGGAGAAATCAGTGTGTGAAAATTGAGAAAGCGGATAAAAGGAGCCAGACACATGTAAATATGCTGCAGATGAATATGATCATATGGCAAGCACTGTTCCTGAACAATGCAGTCTGTCTTGTGCAATTATTAAGTTGTATTCCTACTTAGAGTGTGATATTGCTCTTCATTCAGTGTATTTGATTTGCTAGTTAACCTCAGCGTACACCAGCTGGTAAAGCAGGAGGAGGAATAGTCTGAACAGACTTGAGGTTGAGGCTGGAGCCTGGATAAACAGAGTGTAGGCTTGGATTACTGTGGTCAGGTACAGGTTTTGTGTGATCCACAACTATGAGAATGACTGCACATCAAAGAAGAAAGTTTAAGTCTACTCATGAGCTTGCATCCTGCTGAGCTGGAAGGAAGGGACTGTAGGTATTGCTCATACAAAGTCCATACCAGTGCTGTGTGTGCACTGTGAGTGTGCATAGCTGGATCTCTGGCATGTGTGTTCTACCTTGCTACTGGATGGACCTGCAAATAGGAACAGCAGAAAGGAAGTGGAGGAGAAGAAATCCTTGAGCCTTTAAGCTTACAAAAGTCAGCTTCTCAACAATGATCACTTTTACAACTTTTTCATAATTTTATTAATATTGAGGGAACAACCCTCTGTATTCAGATACATTTTAAGCTGATATAGTTGCATGCCTTCATCTCCCAATCACTATCCTGCCAATATTTTATGAGCCTCTCAATGAGCACTAGAGTAAGAATTCCAATTATTTCATATTATTTCCTTTATTTACTGACATTTTAAGTAGATCTTGACCCAGGAAAGGATTTAACACTGCATCAATAAGGACAGCAGTTTAAAATAAGCATTGGATCAAGCAAATGGAGAAAACAGTTTTAGTTAGAAGATTCGTTTACTTGATTAAAATGACTATGGTGATTAAGGCTTGGGATTTTTGTGCATTTTATTCCTAACTCACATCTAGGAACACTTATTGAATTCACAACATCAAACAATACAAAAATCTGTCTGGAATTAATTTACTTTGATTTACTATTTCATGCTAGAATGTTATTTCTGAATTATCTCACTGAAGTATCACACACTGTAGAAGATGTAAAAAAAAATTTAATACAGGCAGGATATCCCTTTACAATTTTCATTCACAGTTTGAAAATTTTCATGCTATTATTATTAGTATGCAAAACGTACAGCAATATCTGCTGTGTAAGTGTACTTGCTGTGAAAGAGAGATGGCAAGAAACAGGCTATAAAAAGCAGCTGTATGTCAGCTGTAACTGATTGTGTGAGTACTGATAATGTGCTTCAGTGCAGTGGTAGATGAATTGGAACCTTCCCTGGCATTGCTGAAAGTAACCTTACTTGACTGTTATGAATCAGACTAAGCAGGTTTAATTTGCTATTTCTTCACTGACACCTGACACCAACTTAAATGATTTTACAGCTGTAACTGAGAACTCTGGGAAAGGTGAAGCATGATAATTTAAACCTCTTTCTGTACTAATGTCAACATTTATTATTTTTACCGGTGAGATCTACTACCCTACTTTCCCATAATTAAATAGTTGAGCATTGGTTCAAACATCTAAATCTTTTAAAGAGTTTTCTTACTTGAGACTGTAGCTCTGGTTTCATCCTTCCATTTCAGTTTAGGGGTGAGTGCAAGATATACTAAAGGATATGACAATAGTTCAGAATTTTTCTGAATGTTTACTCAGAATTTCCGAATGTTTATCTATAATTCTTTTACAGACATTATATGGATTGTTTTCACGATCACTGTCCCTAAAAAAAAAATATTTGGCTCTCACCTCCTCTTATTCATATAGCCCAAACTTTTAGACTTCAAAGTTATTCCTGAAAAATTATTATTGAACATGCCATCTTCCATGTTAGGATCTCTTGAAGTAATAGAGATTTACCGTATTGAGAGACAGACAGGTTTATTTTTTCCACATGTTGATAAGTTAGAATATAACTCTTACTATTGATATATAACTTTACATTTTGAGATAATGATTGGTAAATAATTAATAAAATCTATTATTTGTGTTACCATATTACTGATATTTTATCTGCATAGAGGTAACAATCAGATATATGAAAGCTATAAGTTACTAGAGAAAAAAAAAACCAAAAAACATATCAAAATGCTGCTCCTAAGATTTTTGTAACATTCTTTTCCCAGCATAAAGCTCATCTTCATCTAGTTAGTCAGTGAGCCTGTGCTGTCATGGTTTGCTCGTAGACCACAATACTTATGCAGGATATTTCAAATAAGTTTCTAGTAGACCAAGGTTTCCACCATTACTGGTGTTAATTTACATCTTTGTTGTCCTCAGAAGATAGGCCAGGGTTTAAATACTCGTGGAACATGAACAACCTGATTTTACCTGCAGTCAGTGCTGTATCACACAGGCAGTGCAGACTGCATCACAGCCTTCCATCCTATTAGACCTTTCTTAGCAAAGGCAGTCTTTGACCTCACTATTTAAAGCCTACAGTTCCTCACCTTTAACAAGTAAAAATCTATATGTTTTCTGGAGCTAACAAACCAGTTTGCTGAAATAACATTGTTGCTATTTATAATTAAATAGTGAACAGTTATTTACATGCTTTGATTTACATATAAATAACTCTTAGGATAAATATGATGCAGTGTCCCGAGAAACAGCCAGTCTATAAAAACACAAACATATTGAAAGATAAAACAAACATTGCTAGAAGGACAAATGTTGAGGTAGAAGGAATTAGCACTTGACAACCACAGGCAGTTCATACTGGATGTAGAAGAGTTCACTTATACAGCTAATATGTCTTATTGTTTTGACCTTTTAAAACAGAGGTATTTTCTTTGATACCTCATCAAGACAATACAATGTCTTAAATAAAGACACAGCTAAAGAATTTTCTCTTTGACTATTATGGGTTTTCATGTCAGGACAGAGTAGATAGAAGTCCATCAATATTTAAAAAACAATTGGTTAAGAATTGAATTAAACAGAGACATACACAGAAGTGCAGGAGTTGCATTTTATTTTACATGTAATGTTTTATTATTAATTTAAATGGTTTAAAATGTGTCTTCTGGCTTAAGTAAACCAATTTATCAAATTGCTTTATGTAGCAGAATCTCAGTGTCTCAGAACTCATTTTAATAAGCCATTGCAATATAATGTAAAGCTGCTACTTCTTGTCATAACTTTAAAGTATGAAGGTAGGGTGTCAAAACAGCAGTTTAGCACTGGTTTTAATTGAATTACCTCTATGTCTTTTACAAAGTTCTTGGATTTTTATGGAAGACCCCTCATATTTCATGCCATTAAATTAAGAAATAATTGAGAAGTCTCTCAAGCAGTACTTCTGCTCCCTTTTTTATTTTTCATTTTCCTCAAGCAATATTGCATTATTGCTATAGTTTTTTCTTTCCAGTGTAAACATTTAATCTTTAGAGAGATAAGGCTTCTTTCCTACCTTTGCAAATGTATTAGTAATTACAGACCTCAAAGTAACATTATTATATTGCTGCCAAGTCCAGCTGATATATGAGAGACTATTTTGTTGGTTAGATCATTCTCTCATGTCATGAACTAGTTTAAAAAAAAATTACTTAAAATGCCAAAACCCTCCTTGTGAAATCAAAATTTATCCATAAAGTATATTGTCAGAGATAAAGTGATTTTTATGAATATATTGACTCCCATGTATATATTTGTAAGGACATTGCCATTTGGGATATTAGTTTTTTACTGGTTTTGTAATTCCTATAATAGGTAATTTATGCAATTCATTAAACAAGGTTTTTATTCCTGTTCTATATGAAAAAAAAGATGGAGATGAAACGTAGAGTTTTTCAGAATTGATAGGATTCAGGCACACAGAGCTACGTAACTGAAAATTCTAAGTGTATAAACATGCAATGCAAGTCCTTTTAGCCACCCTTCATTCCTAAGTGTGCAGTCAGTTTTATGTGGCACTTTCCTGCTTGTTCTCTGCACCACCAGGAAGCAGCATATTTCAGGTATATATCAGAGGCCTCAACGTGATTCTTTCCTCATAGGTAAGAGGATTTGTCATGAATGAATCAGTTTCAATCTTTGATTTCTTTAACCTACTCCAGAACTGCACCAATTTTGGAACATTTTACAAGGTGTCATTCAGTAGCTACAAATTTCTTTAGAGTTCAAAATACCTTTCTGTCAGTCAGCCTCCTGCTCATTTTGACTTTATTGGTTACCTATGTACTTCTTTCTTCCACATGTACTTGTATTTCCAGGTCAGAATGCTCTAGACAGTCACATGTATTAATAAGCGAATAATTTTGTATATAACTTAACACACAAATAGTTTTCCATGTACTTCACTCCAGAATCTTCCTGAATAACTCCACAATGTTTTAATAATTCTAACTATAGAATATTTTGTCTTCCTCTTCATCCTGGTTGGGTGGTCTATAACAGACTCCCATCATGATATCTGTGGAAATTAGGAAGTGGAAATTAGTTTGTGTAAACTGTAGTGGAATTAATAATCTTAAACACTAATCTCAATACTATGGACTGAAATGTATCATGAAAGATGCCTTTGAAAATCAGACCTTTGGGTGGAATTCAGCTGCTGATGCAGATTCACAAATATGGGTGAATAGGAACATGTAAACCCTTATAGAGCCAGGAATAATCATAGGTTAAGAAAGTATAATAAATATATTCAATAGAGTTTAGAGAATTTTTCATGTTGCCCCATTTGAACAAATCCTGCCTGCCAGCTGAACAGGTCTCTAGACATCTTTGACTGGCTGATTCTCCCAGGTATCTAATTTCAGGTTAATTACTGAGCATTACACAGAGTCAGTAGTAATGCATGTATTGAAAATTGCATCATCTTGACTAAAACCATGATAGAAATAAACCCCAGTCAGTCTCTTTCTCTGTCCCTAAAGTCAGAAAGTAGGCCACAGTTTATAACTCTGATTGAACTTATGTCCTCAAGAGCAGGATGTCCTTATTCAAGCTGTCTATGACAGAGTGTGTGTCGGTGCTACCTCTTAACTGTTCCTAAGCCCTATCTAGAAAAGGGCCAGCTAGAGCCAAACACTGTGGAAAAGTATCTTTCTCTGCCTGAATAAGGTCCTTGATCAGTTTGCTGGTGTGGAGCCTTTTAGATTAGCATACTAACTGTGGCTTTGAATTCTTTGATGCAAATCACCTGAGCAGAGAATTTCCATTTATTATTCTGAGGTTTCGAATGAAACACTTCACATACTAGCATTTAATTCTTAAGACCATCAACAGAAGACAAGCAACAAGATATCTTGGGAGGATGTGACTCCATTCTATTGTACAGATATTAACTACATATGTCATGTTGAATACTAAGTCAATATAATTGAAATTTGTTATAAATATATAGAATTAATGACCTTAATTAAAGTAATAAATATTAAACAAAAAAACACTGATTAAAAGAAAGACTGATCTTTCTTCCAACGCTCAGATAAGATGGAAGAAGAATGATTTTATTTTCAAATGCAAATAAAATGTACATAGCCAGAGGGGGTATTAAATTTTTATTGTGGTATTAAATTTTTATTGCAGTAACAATAAAATGATTCTTGAGTACAATCCCATAAAATCTCCATGATTCTGTAGTAGCATATAATATTTCTCTTGAACACTGAAAGAATTAACTTGTAATTCACTTACAATTATTTCCCATTTAAAACAGAAACTAAAGAACATAGCAATACAAAAGACTTCTTTATGGCCTTAACGTATTTATTTTTGTTAATTAAATTGGAATTTTCCTTGAAAGCATGCAACTCCATATTAATTTTGTGCTACTACAAGAGGGAAATGATACATAATTGTGAGTTTACCTTGGCTGACCACCAGGTGCCCAACAAGCTGTGCTCTGACTCCCCTTCCTCAACTGGACAAGGAAGAGAAATCGTGATGGAAAGCTCATGAGTCAAGATAAGGACAGGGAGATCGGTCACCAACTGCAATCACAGACAAAACCAAATTCAACTTAGGGAAATTAATTTAATTTATTACCAATCAAATCACAATAAAATAATTAGAAATAAGAACAAATCTTTAAACGCCTTCCCAGACTCTTTCTGCATTCCTGGGCTGAACTTCACTACTCATTTCTCTGCCCCACGGTGAACCTCCACAGTCTGCAGAGAAACAGTCTGCATCACCGTGGCCTTCTCCATGACCTCTTCCCCCTCCTCTTCACTGACCTTGGTCTACAGGGTTATTTCTCTCAAATTTTCTCACTCCTCTCTCCCATCTGCTGTTTCAGAGAAGTTTTTACACTTTCTTAAATATGTTATCATAAAGGTGCCACCAAAATTGCTGATTGTTTCATTTTTTGGGGGTTCATCTTGGAGCTGGCTGGAACTGGCTCTTTTGGACTGAGAACAGCTTCTTGCCTGTACCTACAGGTGCCACATCTGGAGCCTGTAGTTCTCCTGCTACCAAACCCTTGCCATGTAAACCCACTAACACCTACTGCTGACTGAAGCACATCTGAGTTAGCAAAAAAAAAATCAATCTCATTGTCTCTAACCAAGCCATGTTCAGATATTTAGAGTTTGGGTTTGTTTTTTCTTTTTTTTGGTGATGAAAAACATGAAATAATAAAATATAATAAATAATAATGTCACAATATATTTGTAAACATTCTCTATTTACTGAAGCCACACAGTGGAGCCATTTGAGAAGTATGTTGGGGAAGAAGGAAAACAAGTGCAATGAGATGAATTCTAGCCCCCCAGTTAGCAATTTACGTATTTTTATGTTATCTGATCATTTTTCTTGTCAGCAGATTTTATAAATGTTTACTGGACCGGCATGTTTAGATAATATTTAAGGTCCATGGTGCTGATCTTTATGTTTGAATTTCTCAATTGTAATTGCTATTCATAAAGAAAGAAAATAGGAAAGTACCTTACTTCTTAATTCTCACGTGAGTACATAAACTATATATAAAAATATATTTTTATATATAGACCATATATAAACTAAATATATAATTTATGTAATAAACTCTGTCTACATTACCGTGTAGAATATATTTATGGATATAAGTAATTGAACACACAAGATCCAAACACCTTTTTCTTTGCAACTGGAAAGGCCATGATATATCAATACATAAAGGGCACACTACCATAAAATATACAAGCAGCCTTACAGAACCTTGAATATAAGCAATACATATAGGTGTGCTGTATATATTACATAAAACAGGTGATGTCTAGATAATAGAAACTTTATTGACTGACTATTGTTCTGTCAGAGAGAATAGGAATCTGTATAGTCCAGTCAAAAAAAGTTGTGATGTGTGGTGGTTGCTCCAGAAACAATTGGATCACTGAAGAAATGAAGCATGAATCTGCTATTGTCCACATACTTTGGGATATCACGTCCTCACAATCTTGTCAGAAGAAGTGGTTATCACCACTGTCACGTAATAAAATGCTGTCATACAATAAAAATCTGAAGAAAAATCCTTAGTCCTGAAAATTTTGCTTTCTCACAGTAAATCCATAAATATTAATGTTTTCATTGCTGATATTGAAAAACCTAGCAGTCAGAAGAATCACGTTACTTGATGAACTCTTGATCACACTTTTATTCTGCTGTGCACAGGTGTTCTAAAAAATCATGTTCATCTTTATCCCAATAAAAGCCATTAAATTCCATTCAAGGTCGCTCAGAATGAGAATACATTGTTCTCCTAGGTTTCTTTGCTTCCTTCAAGGGAACTGTCATCAGCAACACATTTGATTAATTCATAACATCATCCCATTATATTTGCTTACCTTTGCCAGGATTTCTCTCTCTGCAAATGTTATGTCATTTCAAACTTTCCTAACATGTGTGGTTTTTTCTTTTCTTATTTTTCAATAATGTAATGCATGTATTATTCCATATGTACAACAGTACAATTTTCCTTTATTTTAAACACAGCTATGAACATAACATTTAGTATGGATAGTTTTACAGTATAGACCTTAAGAAATGTACGGAAAACATCATTATTTAATTTAACTTGTTTGTTACATTTAGGGATTTTGATTTATGGCCCTAATTATCTCTTTAAGTATACTCTATAATATAAGCAAATGAAAGGAGCCTGTAATAAACAAAAGATAGCATTATATTAATCACAAAAATACTTTCAAAGATACTATGGTATTCCAGATGTAAAACCAATACATTTCTGAATTTGCAATTTTCAGACAATTATATGTCTCAAAGGCAGGCATTTTTAACTTAATCTAATTTATTATTCAATCTGTTGAGCTGTTGATTTATTAGAACTCTCTAAGTTACGGAATACATCGGTGTTCATCTGCACTCCTTTCAGCCTAATATGCAAAACTAGGGACTGTCTATAACAGTTTCAGATCAGTATAAAATGAAATAAATTGTATGCTGTTTAATATTCTGAGTTTTGTGCCGTCTGTACCCTGCACTATCTTGGTCACTTTACTCCCATTTCCATGGGAGCAAAACAAAATTGAAAGAAAAATCCTCTGAAGCCAGTTTGATGCCACAAATTAATCTTCTCTGTTGTGTATAGACAGAATGGAACATTCAAGATTGAACAGATACCTTCAAATAAATTGCTTAAGTTTCAGTCACTATAATCCTTAGAGAAAGGAACATTCCTGGCCTGTATGCTATTACACAGGCATAGTATTTCCCAGGGAAAAAATCTTAGAATACAACTGTGAAAATTTTATTAACGTTGTTTCAAACAGGCATGTATAACCAGGAAATAATTCTCTGAGAGGGAAAAACAAAATAGCAGAAGCCTGAGGAAACATCAAGTAGAAATGTATAAATTTTTCAGTTATAATTTTAATTCATTCAAATAATTAATACTGGGGTTCATGGCAATATATAATCGTGATTTGTGTCTTTTCCTATGGATGAGGGTTTCTGGCTGGTTTTTGTTTCTCAAGCAGCACATCTACTGCACATCTGTAGTACTGGCCTTCTAAAATGATATAAAAGAAACCATGCAACTTCCTGATTCATCAAGATTTTATTCTAAGCTTCACCAGTTTCATCTCTGCTAGCAGGATATACCCAAAAAATGTTTTTCTTAATATCAGGAATATTTAATGAGATAAGAATGGACACTTTCTTTTTATGACTCAGCCTTATCTTGAATGTGTATGACTACTCAACATACTTTTTTTACATACTTTTTATATCTTTGATTTTTATTTTAATCATCAAAGCACTTCCTATCTAATATTTATTTCTGCATCTGTAAGAGCACATATTTTCTGTGAACATATTCAGTGGAGGTGATATAGAAGACACACACTGACAGTGAGAATAATGTTGTCACTCTCTTTTTCAAACCACAACTGCTTCTGTTTTTTCTGCTTATCTTTAGAAATATACCTTCTGATACAGTGCATAATGCATTATGCTTCTCCTCAGCAGTCCATCTTGTCTCTGAATTTGGTAAAGGTTTCTAGGTTCCCAGTAGCAGGAGTGTTAAATTTAAGTAGACTGATACTGTGATTCAGGCCTTACTGAAAGCTATGATTTAATCATTAAAATTGAAACTTCTGTTGTAGGTATTTGGAATGGGAGGCAGGAATGAAGGGAGGGAAGAGAAGAGTTTGCTAAATGGTTATTTTTCAGTGTATAGAATAACTGAATTGGCTAATTTTAAGCCTTTTTATTTCTCTGAGCTTCAAGAAGTCTTTTTCTGAATGAGAACATCTGTTCCAGCACCATTTCTTCTATGTCAAATAATTCCATGGCTATGGCTAATAGAAGTTCCTCATCGAATTTTTTTCTTAAATTGTGCAGTTTGTATATTGATTCTCCCACCCACAAAGCAAGATCTAATTCTTTGTGAAGCTAACTCATAGCAAGAAATATATTCGAAAATCCCACCCTCACCAACTATCCAAAGTAGGGGGTTTTTTTAACGTTCAGTTCATTAGATTTTATTTAATTATAGTTATCACTAAGAGTTGAACTCTAAAGTAGTGTTCTGCTACCCATTCAGAATTTTAAATCAATTACTTTCTATCTACAGCCTTCATTACCTTAACTGGCTAAAGAGATGTCCAAAGGTATGCTTGCGCACAAGGCTGTTTTTTGTGTAGCAAATGCTCATCTTTATGTCATAAAAGTATGTTATAGAGGGACTAGTTACAAGATACTATTATTTGAGAATACTTTTCCCCTTACAGAATTAAACTCTGGCAGGCCTTATATATTATGTTTATTCAAAACAAACATTTCAGCAAACATTTACTGCAAACCATGTTAAAGACTGTGTTGTTTTTTTTTAATTTAAATGTGTTCCCAAGGAAAATAAATTTTAATTATTAATAAAATTATCACTTTATCTGTATTTTTTCCTTCATTAGTAATCTCTGAATTACTTTTTTGCTCACTGCAGGCAGAACTGGGAGTGAGTCAGGACTCTCTGAGAGAATTAGCTTGTCAGAAGTGGTAGTCAGTAGATGTTAGAGAAGATATAAGCTACAGTGCTTAAACAAAATTGTTGAATGTTTTTTAGTCCTGAAATCCAATTACTTCTGCTGAACACCACAGTGTACATGACAGTGTTTAGAGAATCTTCAGTAAAGGAAATATCAGTATATGTAAATATTACTAAAATTGCCTTTAAAACAAAAAGAAAAAAACCTAAAAAACCAAAAACCAAACAAACAACAGCAATGACTTGAGTTGAAAGGGATTTCAAAGATCACCTAGTTCCAACCTCTCTGCCATGGGCAGGAACACTTTCCACTGGACCAGGTTGCTCAGAGTCTCATCCATCATGGCCTTAAGCACTTCTATGGCTGAGGCACCCACAACTTCCCTGGGCAACATGTTCCAGTGCCTCACCACCTTCTCAGTAAAGAATTTCTTCCAAACATCTAATTTAAGTCTACTCTCTTTCAGTTTAAGATCATTATCCCTTGTCCAATTACTACATGTGCTTGTAAAAATGGTCTCTCTCCGACTTTTCTTTAGGACCCCTTCAAGTACTGGAAGGCCCCAATTAGGTCATCCTGAAAACTTCTCCAAGCTGAACAATCCCAATTCTCTTAGTGTTTCCTCATAGAAGAGGTGTTCCATCCTTCTAAATATCTTGGTGGCCCTTCTCTGGACTCACTTCCATGTCGATGTTCTTATGCTGGGGACCCCGGAGCTGGATGCAGCACTCCAGGTGGGATCTCACCAGAACAGAACAGAGGGGCAGAACCCCCTTCCTCACCCTGCTGGCCACATTGTTTTGATGCAGCCCAGTACACGTTTGGCTTTCTGGGCTGCAAGTGCACATTGCTGGATCACGACCAGCTTCTCATCCACCAGCATCCCCAAATCCTTCTTGGCAGGGCTGCTCTCGAATTGTTCATCCCCTTCCTGTATTGATAGCGGGGGTTGCCTCAGTGCAGGTGCAGCACGTTGCACTTGGTCTTGCTAAACCTCATGAGACCCACTTGAGACCCCACCCCATGGGCCCACTTCTGAAGACTATCCAGGTCCCTCTGGATGGCATCCCATCTTTCAGATGTGTCAACCATACCACTTAGTTTGGTGTCATCTGCAAATTTGCTGAGGCTGCAATAGATCCCTTCTTCTCTTGTCATTAATGAAGACATTAAATAACACCGGTGCCAATATGGGCCCTTGAGGGTCACCACTTGCCACTGGTGATCATCAGCATGCTGAGCTGTTGACCACTACCCTCTGGATGTGCCTCTCCACCCATCACGTTGTTATCCATTTGACAGTCCACCCATCAAATCCATCTCTCTCCAATTTATAGAGAAGATATTGTGGAGTACTGTGTCAAAGACTTTACAGAAATCCAGGTAAAGTACATCTGTAGCCCTTCCCTTGTTCACTGGTGTAATTACTTCACCACAGAAGGCCACTGGATTTGTTAGGCAGGTCTTGCCCTTGAAGCTGTGCTGGCTGTCCCAAATCACCTCCCTGTCCTCCACGTTCATTAACACAGCTTCTAAGAGAATCTGTTCCATGATCTTCCCAGGTACAGATGTGAGGCTGACAGTTCGGTAGCTCCCAGGGTTCTCCTTTCTACTTTTTTAAAAGATAGATACAATATTTCCCTTTTTCCAGTCACCAGAAACTTCTGACTTTTCAAATATCACAGAGAGTGGCTTGACAACTACATCAACCAGTTCTCTCAGGACTCTGGGATACATCTCATCAGGTCCCATAGACTTATGTACATTCTGGTTCCTCAGGTGGTCATGAACCTGCTCTTCTCTTACAGTGGGAGGGATTTTACTCCCTCAGTCCCCATCCTGCTGTCCATCCACTTGAAAAGTGTGGGAAGAGAGGTTTCCATTGAAGACAGACAAAAAATTTGTTGAGTACCTCAGCCTTCACCTCATGTGTTCTTACCAGTTGTCCAGCATTATTTATTGGCAGACTACACCTTCTTTGTAGAGAATACTGCTGGGAAAAACTTTACAGATCCCAAAAATGTAGAATTTTCCATTACCGTGTTTTACAAATGCAGATACATTTTGTGTGCGAGGTTTCAAATGTAAGGTCCCAAATATTATTTTTTATTAAACCCATATACAGGCCAAATTGAAGTAAAAATCTTCATTTCATTTTTTATTTTTACAAGTGTCTTGGTTTGGGGGTTTTGTGTGTGTGTTTATTTCATAGGATAAAATTATGTAGACCATGTTTCTATCATGATCAAGTATTTTGAAATATTAAACAACTTAGCACCTACATTTGAAATGACCTGTCTTTAACTTTCAATCTGTTATACGACTCTTCTGTGAATTATCACTTTTATTTCCTTGTGAAATAAGAGTCTTCATGTAAGTGAGTGTGAATTTTTAAACCACTTCATTAATGATGTTTTATTTTATTTTTCCAACAAACTTGAAAGGTCTATGAATACAGATTACAGTAAGAACATTTCATATTAAGGAAAAGAAAAAGGAAAAAATAACGTAGGCAATCTGAAAAAAGAAAAATTAATTACAAATGCATGTTAAATTGCTCTGTGCGTGAGTTGTTCATGGATGCCCTTAATGATAAAACACAACATCCCAGAAATTAATCTAAGAAAATAGAAAAAAAAGTAAAGAAGATGTGGGTTATCATAAGTAGAAAATGCTTTAAGGTAGGTACCATTACTACAGAAATTATGAGGAAGAGAATATCATCATTTACTGGTTCACCAATAGAATTTTAAGGATAGCAAATTCATTTACTTCAATAGCAGGGATTGTCACTTGAAATTATTGAGTTGTCAAAGCAAGACAGTAGAGTGTAAGAAACCCTATTTGTGCCTTTGAAAATCTTGCCCAGAGATTTCATGAATATTTTTGTCTGAGATACAACAATTAATGGAAGTAATGAGTGAATAACATATTATCAAATATTTAGCTTCATCAAGGAAGAAGGTGTTGGAGAATTTAAGGGATACACAAACCAGCGCTGGCATATGTACTTTTGATACAAATCTGCAATAATGTTTCAAGGAATAGTCTCAAAGTTACTACTATTCTTCATGACATTGATACCATTCCTTATGTTGTTTACTGAAAAATATTAGCTAATAGGCTTCTGTTTTGAAGTGACACCACATGTTTATTGACTCTTACAAATAGTGTCCTATATTTAAAGTCATAAAAGGAAATAAATTAATTGGCATTGAGGAATTTTCTCAACACACGGAATACATGGAACTGTCTTTGATTTACAGATTAAGACTTGTGAAGTTGGTCTTTTTAGTCCTGGCTTTGAAGGAGATTCTCTTATTGATGTTGTGTTCTTGACTGCAATAGTGTAATAGACTGCAACTGTAATAATGTAATTCCATAAAGTTTCATAAAAGTTTGGTGTTTTTATCAATTCATGCATTTATGATGTGAGCAACCAGAAAGGCAATGAAAATTGTGAACGAGGAGAGAAATTCTGAAGAATACTGATAAAGAAATTGCCTGGCAGACTGGGAGCTGTGAGCTTGGGAACTACAACTTGGACCCAAGAGAATCCTTGAGAAGTACAGCCGGCCTCTTTGAACTACAGCTTGGGTACCTAGAAACCAGAGACATAGAATCATAAATTTGGATTCCAAGCGACCATCTGGTTCCAGTCCCCTTGCCATTCAGAGGGACACCTTCCACTAGACCAAGTTGCTGAGCTCCATCCAACCCAGCCTTAAACTCTTCCAAGATATGGCATCCAGTTTAACATGACCAGCCTCTAGGGTGGGGTAACTGAAGTTCTTGTTAATAGAATGTAATAATAAATTAGAGCGAAATGACACTGAATGACCAGTGTATTTCATATGTATGTATATTTTAGAACAATTTGATTAAAAATGAAAGGAGATCTGTAGCCATTTTAGTTATTAACTATAGTAACATGACAATATAAAAGTATGAAAATATCACTTGAGAAAACATATAAAGAGAAGAAAGAATGAGAAAGAAAGGATAAGAGTAGATAGCAGAGAGAAAAAATATCACCACCTTGGATCCAGAGATAATACTTGATTGTTGCAATTCAGATGTCCATTGTGTAATGGTGGCAGTCTTGATGCATCAGGGGTGGGGGAAGTGCTTACTTTTATCTTATAGATGAATAATTTTGTCCCAACTAATTGAGAATCAGGGAATTCAACCAAATATATCCTGTTATTTGGTACAAGTATTTATGTATATTTGGAATAATACAAATCAAGGAATATGTATTAACCTTCTCAGTTCTGCCTTTAGATTTATGATGATTTGGCTTAATCTTTCACAGATATTAAGCGAACTACATTATCTTAACAAAACAAAAGAGAATGTTACGCGAGAAAGGGTTGAGTCTCTCTTCCTAGAGCAGAAGGAAGGGCAACCATGGACAGGAAATGGGACATGGATAGACTACAAGTAAGCCTTTTACCAGCTCACACAAATCTATCTGAAACCATTCCACATCACAGGAGGCTATGAATTAGTGTAAAACCAGAAAACTGTAACAGTGGTGTATGATCTAAAATGCTATAAAATGGCCTGGGAAACTAAATTTGGACTGAAAGAACAGAAAACATTACCATCTATTTTCTTTTATAGGTAGAAAACTAGAAATTAATATCTAATGGCTGCTCAAAGGAGTTATGTCCTGTGCCTTCTTATGTTTCTATTACATAAAAAGGATTTATTTTAAGCAAAACTGACCATCTCTCTCTCCCAGAACTTCCCATACTGTATGTACTCTTCTTTTTCTAATCAGGCTGAATTCTCCATGCAATCTACAGAACTTTCACTCTCCCTGGGGCCTCTTGACTGACTCCAGGCTCTGTAACACAGATCAAATTTGAAGTGATATTTGATCTTAGTGTTCTTCCTTTGGGCCCACTTTTGGTGTCGGTTTTGTTTGCCTTCACAGTTTTGAGATGGTTCCCTTTCTTAGATTGGTTTGTCCACCCCTTTGAGAAGATTTGGCCACTTCTGAAATCTATCTAATTTATTTGATAGTGATATTATGAGGAAGTAGATGGACATTACATTCAAACTTTGGAAAATAAATTCAATATTGCTAATAAATACTATAACAGCCAACCTTAAAGACTTTACTGAGGTCACATATTCCACATTCCTAGGGAATGCTTAGCATCTTTATGGAAAACATCAGACTAAAAAAAACCCCAGAAAACCCAGAAATTCCCAAACACAAACAAACAAAACTCAATTTGTCTTTTTTTTATTTTTAAAGTTGAAATTCGGCATTGGATGTTAATATAGAAGATGAAAAAAAGTGTCTTTTAAAACTACAACACTGGAAGGCACACAGCTATATTCCTAAAAATTCTGTTGTGAGTGTATCTCATTATCTCAAAGGAAGATTGAAACAAAATAATGTAGAGAGGAAAACAGCTAGAAAATTGACAGGGTTATTTTGTGTCTGTGTATAGATATATAATGTACCCCTGATTCTATGATATGTGTCTTTTGAGATAAACCTAATATTAATAAATTGTCAGAGAAACAATGATTCCCAGCAGTGTGATTAGAAATTTAATATGCAATACTAACACAGTAGAGATGGAAAAATTATATGTATTGAGTTAATGGATAAAATAGAAAAAAGTGTTGATTCAGAAGACCTAAAGCTATTCAGACCTTTATGTATGACACTTGTCACAGACTTCTGTAGAATTATTATCAGAAAATAATAAAACCCAGTAAAGGAAAAGATTGAATTATGAGAAAGTGCATGAGAAATCCAGAAAAATAAGAGATAAATGTATTTTATCTAACTGTACAGATAATCCTTTCACTTATGGAAATTAAAGTAAGTCAGTTTCTTAATTTTTAAGCATTTTTTTTTCTTATAGGAAAGACAGAATTATTTTTTAAAATAATAAATATTTCTGAGATTTTTAACTGAAAGTGTAGTGGGACCTGCTTGACTAGATAGCCTTACTGAAAATTTTCAAATGAATATTTTAAGTCACAAATATAAAAAATAATTAATAATAAAAAATCTGGGTTTTTTTCACTGAAGACACTATAGCACATCATTGTTTGCCATGAAAGAGATGTTACATTTTCCCTTCAGTATTGCTTCTTTCCAATGAAAACAAAGTCTTTTTTTAATTTAATCAATTGTGTGTAGAATTTTTGTGAATGGCTAAAGGATGTTAAATGAATCTAGCCAGATATCACATAAATATATGTTTGAATTCACTCTTGCTTAAACAGCCTCAGAAGGATGCATGTCCTAGTCAGCATTATGGCACAAAACTCCACATCACAGTGCTGCATTGTTGGCTCAGTGCTTCTTTGAAAATACTGAGAGTTTGTCTATTCCAGATTGTTAAATACAGAGCAAGGACACATGTTCAACCCTTGCGAAAATTTATCAATACACAGGTGACAGGAGTAACTGAAAATGGTGATGCACCCTTCTCACAATTCCATGAGCATTTTTCCTTTTTTCTACACAACTTTCTCACTCTTATCCCTACCTGAAGAGTGTTCTCCACTTACTGGAATTGGGAGTGGTTATTTGTTGCTTTCCAACTATTTCACTCCATTTTCTCAAACACTCACACCATCTGATGAAATGCAGTCAATTATATTTGGGTAGTCACAGTTAAATAAGGGCTACCAGGTGGCAGTTTTGCAATTTTTCACACTCTAAGTTAGACATAACTAACAGGTGAACCATTCCCCAAATACATTTCTCTCCATTTTACTTCAAAGAGCTCAGAGAGGAGCCCAAAATTGACTATCTGATGAGACAGAAAGAAGAAGAAAATAACAATCCACAAAAGATTAATTGTTTATTCTCTGGGCTGTACCAGGCCCAGCTCTGATACTGATACCAACCTATATTATGGGGACTTGGGCTGCTGAGAAAGTAGTGAAAAACTCTGCTGCAGGAAAGTCATGGGTACAGTTGCTGGTGGGACTGGTGAGAGGGATTAGTACCTCAAGGATGCATGAAAGAAAATACCAGAAGGCAAGTTCTAAAACCCTAAAAAAACAAAAAGACAGAGAGGCCAGGAAGGTGGCTTGGTCTTGTCCAGAACTGGCTGAAGATTGTTGGTGTCAGTTTGGGCGTGATCATCAGCATCCATAACATCAGCATCCATCATTGACAGTGCTGGGCCAGACAAATAGGCTTTTTTAACATACAGTGTCATTTTATACTAAAGGTAAATTACTGATAGCAAGAATTAACTAAGATAATTAATAAAGCAGTAAAAGTTAACTTCTAAAAGATTATTGAGACTGTTTTCTTTAGAGGAACTGCTGTTTTAAGATGAAGTAATTTTGTAGTCTCACTATTAGACAATTCTGCATCAAAATGTCAGTCTGGTTTTGTTGGTTTTGCCTAAAGAAGAGTTTAAATTAAGTAAAATTCCTTTGGTTATTTTCAACAATTCCACCTCATCTATAGAAATGCCTTCAAAACTAAACTAAACTATTAAATTTTCTATTATTTATTCACAAGTAAATTTAATTTTGATACATTTATAAATCTGGTATTATTTCAGAAATTTTTTTTCTTTACAATTTTCTTTTTCTTGTGGAAATGGCATAAATCACACTGATAAATGAGCAAATTTTTCCAGTGTGCCTCTACTTAGCTGGTCATATTGCTTTAAAGGACATTTATTAAGAATTAGACGAAAGAATATTTTTGAATGAACTACTTTTCATTTAAAAAAGTGAATTATGCTTGATTTTCATCTTTTCAGGGAGAATTGTTTAAAGAATGAAGACATGCAAAACTGATCCTGAAACAATGGTATTAAACATCGTACTGTTACTAATACATAGTAATGACTGCTTTCTCAGGCATATCTGCTTAAATAAAGTCTTTTCTTTAGTTTTATTCTATATATCCTATATGAGATTGGAAAAACTACATAAAATTATTTTGTGATTGATACTGCTCATTAGGGGGTTAACTTTTTTTTCTGTTTATCACCTCATTTTTCAGGATATTGATTTTCCTTTCTTCTGCATCAATATGTTATCTTTTCTGTACTATGTTGCCAGCTTCACTAAGCAAAAGATACTGATTTATACAATTAGTATATCCATCTTCTGTTCCAGCATTTCTACTCCAGGTTCAGACAGCTATTCCTTGGGGTTAAAAAGCCATATAAAGATATACATTATTCATTACTTCTTTAAGTGATAACTTCTTTAGTGATATAACTACTTTTCAATTCAAATTTAAGCACCTTAATGCATACTGGATGGTGACTGAGAATATTGCTCTATTTATTTAACCAGTAGACTACATAAATTCTTAGTTCTATGAAAAGACTTACATTTCACATTTTCATCTGTGGACATTCTTCTATCTTCTGTTATGGAAATTGCAATATTTATTTTGTTTTTTCACTAAAAATGGTGTTCTAAATTGTTATTTCAAATTGCTTGTGCAAAATTTCACTGCACTCTGAATTTAAATAAATGAAAACTTGTTATTAAAGATTTTTTTTCATAAAACAAGAAATTTAACTAATTTGTCAGAGTAGAACGAGAGATAGCATTTATTTCTAACTAAAAGTTGTAGTTGAGAAAATAATTAATAAAATGCATTTTATTCAAGGGAAACTATTTTTATGTTGATATAAAAACAACATTTTTAATGTAGATCTTTAGGTTTTGTTGGGTTTGGTTGGTTGATTTTTGTTTTCTCTAGGGAAGAAAATCTGTAATCCATAAGTGAAACCCATTTACTTGTTCCATGTATGGTACAAGTTTCAGACTTTATAGCTTCTGAAAACTTTTTCAAACTAATTTTAATTAACTAGTTTTACAATTGGTTTGTAAGCTTTTTTTCCTAACCAATGTCTATAATAAATTTCTTTTTCTGATAGTGTAATACTGCTCTCTGTCACAGATAAAATTAGGGGCAAAATAGTCCCAAGCACAGAAGCACACCACCTAGCGACATAAAATCTGACATTTTCCTCTCAAAGTTGGATAGACAAGATGGATAGCAATTTCTATTCTACAAAACACACATAAATGCATGCACACACACAGTCTGCCCAGAGCATGCCCACAGCAGCCAAGGCCTCTGGTCCAGGTGCAACTGGCACTGGGGTTTCCAGGGAACAGGATGCTGCCTCCAGCTTGTCAAAGTGTGGTCTGGTCTCTGGCCTTTTCATGGCTGAGCTCCTCCTTGGACTCAGCCTTCAGCTTGGTACTGGATATTCATGGATGTATCTACCAACAAGAGACTATATTTTTTACTTTTTACCACTTTCTGACTTAGATATTCAGCATAAATGGTGGCCTTGTTGGCCCTGGAACACCAAGTCAATGTCTCTTACTTTCTTGATATCTAAAGCCAATTAGTAGTCAATAGTCTAAAGTGTATTATCACCTTTTTACTTTCCTGCCTCAATGTGTTAGAAGGAAATAAATTAAGAGCTTCTTTCCCATTTTTTTTCCTTCCCAGACACGCCTAAATCATTAGAGTTCAGTGGACGAAGCCTGGAGCCTTTGGAAACCTTCCCCCTCTAAAAAAGTTACCTGTTTTCATTTGTTTGTTGGCAAATGCCAGAATCATTTAATGAGTTAGAGCTGGACAGATGGACTAAAGATCTCCTTTGTTTGAGCATGGTTTTAGGTAAACTACATCATATGACAATTTTTAATATAACCAAGCACTAAAAACTGTTGTATAGTATTTATGACCTATTTATCATACCTTTATATGCCAGCAGCTGTGTTCAATTTATTAACATTAAATAGTATAGTTTCATGTAATCTTTTAAATTTTGCTATGTAATAAAAATTTGTGAGTCTGTAATTAACATGTCACAAAGAGTGAAATTCACTTCACTGGATTAGATTATTAAGTACATGACTTACATAAGTTCCAGTATGCTACCAGTGTACATTACTTTAGCCAGAATAAGCAGCCAGCAGAAATATTTATTTGTACCCAAAGATAAAAGTTACAATCCTCCTTTTCTTTATGATTAGGTAGCTCTGTTTTCCATTTAATCTTCAAAGCTACTTCATTAATGAGGTCATGTTTTGTGCTTTATTCCAGAACACCATTCTTAAGAAAAAAGAAAAGGAAAAAAACCAATTAAATTAATAATAATTCTTTACAATTCAGGAGCAATTTCACACAGTATTTTTAGTTATGTTTCCAGAAGTTCTAAACTTAGTGTCCCTGACTTTTGCTTCCAATTTTCCCACATTAATTTATTTTCATCAGATTCTGCCTTACTTGGCTTTTTTTGTTTTTTTTTCCCCACATCTTTGCTAGTGTACACAAATGCACACACAAAGTGCTACAAGATACAGTATAACTCTGTTCTATATATAAAAAGTAATATCTTAATATTCATATTGTGTTTAATTTCTTCTGGTTTTTATACTTGCTAAATTTAACAATATTCACGAAAAGTTTTGACACACAAGAAAAAATTAAGATTTATATTAGTCAATATACGCTAATATTACAGAAGGTATATATTCTTATGTTTTATAAAATGGAAGGTATCTATTGTTTCAGATTATTATTCATTTGAAATTTGGATATAACTTTCATATAAATTGATTGTTTGTCAATTATCTTGTGCAGTTTCATACTTCATCTTCCTCAAATTACTTTGCTAATTTGATTTTAAAGTCATTTCTGCTATAACCACAGGTTTCTTCTTTTTTTTCTGTCCTTTTCTTTTGCTTTTTTTCTTTTTCCTGACTTGTATGCTCATGATTCTTCCAGTTAAAAAGTACCTTCCATTTAGAATTGGAATCTCAAAACATGAAAGAACTCTATTCTGTATAGAAGCTACTGCAGACATTCATGTAGTACAGCTGCCCCTGAAGGTATAGTTCCAGTTAAAAACATGCATGACCAAAACTACTTGTTACCTATATTTTATATTCTATCGAAGCCTGAAGAATAGCTAGTATAATTAAACTATAATCCTGGAAGCCTAAATTTTGTAATTTCTAGGAATTAATATGTATTTTCCTTTAGCTAGACAACTTTAAACATGAACTGTTGCGAGTCTATTTCTATTACTTATCTCACAGGGTACATTTAATTTTAATAGCAGAAAACTCTCTGGACATAAATAGAAAGTAATATTAAAATTTAATACAGCTTTTACTGGTAAAACCCTACTTTAAATGATTCTTTTTCATTATGATGCATTGTTATTGCTATCACTTTTAGCCTTATTCTTCATATTCTTCCTGATCTTCTTATTCTTTCTTGAAAGAAAAATGGTCAGTCAATTTGGGGCCAGCCTCAGCTATTCACAAATTCACCTTTTGGTTTTCTTCCACATAAGAATTAAGTGTCTGGGGACATATTTAATAAAAGGCAAATCCAAAAAGAGACAGTGCTGTCTCTGTGCCAGTTCAACATATTATTCAGTTATTAGAGCACTCTTAAATCTTACTTAAATACTTTGACAAGCTGAATGAATTTTATGACATATTCCCTGCCTTCTGATATGAGTTACACACAGATATTTGATAACCTGAATGTAGAACAGTATTACACCATGGCAATGAGGTAATTAAGACAGCAACTTATTTTGAATCTTCTTCACACTTGATTCAGAACAGAAACTTAAATTCAGTGCCTGTAATTTTTAAGAGAAAACTGACACCAAACTCTAATCACTTTCAATCATTTCCTACATCTTGACACTTCTGTATTTGGTAGGTATCCATTTGTATACAATCATATTTTCTAGACCCTAATTAAAAAACTAAAACTAACATTTCAGCTGAAAGTTTAACAGGCTTCTGTCTTACATATGATATTCTATAAGATATATACAATAAGGAAATTTTTTCAGCAGGCTCACACTTGGCTCGATTCAGTTTATCTCTCATCATATTTTTTGAGCATTTCCTCCAATTAGTTATTCCCCATTTTCCAATTATGATTTTGATATTTCTTGATTGAACATAGTACTTTGCCCATGTTTTGACTAGATTTAATGGATTGATTATTGATCAAGAACAATTAATGACCATTATTGATATTAAATCATTCCTCCAATTGAATCAAGATGGTTTAAATTCTAGTTTTGTCCTCAGAAATTGCAACCATTTCCAACTCTGAGTAGCAACTCAATTTTATCTGCATTCTTTTCATAGTACTATCTAAATAATTCAAGCAATTATTGAATTAATTTAATTGAATCTGCTAGATGTACTGGCATCTAGAATGTTGTGCTAGTTTTCCTCTGAGACACTGTTAACTACTCTTCAAAGTATGGATTTTTAGTGAGCTGTACAGTCATCTTACTGCTGTGCTGCTTTGTTTTCTAAGTCTAATTATGAAGGCATCATGAAAAACAAAATGTCAACCAAAGCAAGTTAGTTATTTTTTGTTTCCTCCTATCCACTAAACCAGAAATTCTGTTGAAGTAAGATACAAAATTGTTTGGCTTGATTTGTTCTTGACAAATATATCAGTATGAGTATTGTTATAACATTATAACACTAAAACAACTCAATATTTTATGAGGATCTTACAGCGAAAAAATCCATGTACGCGGGAAACAGATGCATGTTCTCTGTTTTAAGATATTTAAGAGTTAAATCTAGTATAGGAGATAACAGATGCACTGACAGACCTGAGAATACTCAGAAACAATAAGACAATATTGGTCAGTGAGAGAAGGAAAGATCTGTGTGCAGTAGCAGGTTAAATATATATTTTTTACTGGTTATGAATACATATTCATTTCATAATGCATTCTTGTTTTTATTCCAAAATATCTGCATGTATTTTTTAGTCTTTTTTTTAACTTAAGCATATTCCCAGATCTTTGCAGCCCAAAAAGCTGGTGCCAAAATTATTTATCTTATCTGTCATTCTGCCCACCTCCCCGCGCCATACCATTTGAAACATTTCTGTAATATCCCATTATGCTCCAAGTCAAATTCATATCAGTTACATGATTAGCTTACTCCACATTTCTTAACACCTTGTCTTTACTTCCCACAATGCTACTCAAAGGATGGCAGCCTTTTTTGCATCTCTACGTTTCTATAACAAATGTTACTTGACAGGATCTAGATTTCTAAATAGATATGAAAAAAAAATGTCAAAAAGATAAGTACTTGCCTTCAGAAGAATAATCCAAACTGTCTAAATTTTGATTGTATTTAGTGGAAAAGGGCTGCAGCTCCTTTGTGCCTCCAAAGGATATTATTTAGATTTCTGCTTCCTGTCCATGTGAGAACCTGTATTTCTCTGAAATCCTGCTCACTAAGATGGGGAGAACTTCGAATGGCTGAAATAATTTTCTAATGGTCTAATATAAATAGTTTAAGTAGTTTAACCCTAGTAGAGAGCTAAGCACCACAGAGTAGCTCATTCACTCCCCCATGATGGGATGGAGGAGAGAATCAGGAGAGTAAAAGTGAGAATAGAAGAGTCTCAAGATAAAGACAGTTTAATACGTGATGCAAAAGCTGCACACAGAAACAAAGCAAAGCATGGAATTCATTCACCACTTTCCAGGCAGGCAGGTGGTCAGCCATCTCCAGGAAAGCAAATTACTGCAAACATCTCCCTCTTTCTTCTTCTTTCACCAGATTTTATTGCTGAGAATGATGTCATATGGTATGGAATATGGCTTTGGCAAGTTGGGGTCATCTGTCCCATCTGAGTCCTCTCCCAGCTTCTTGTGCACCGCCAGCCTCTTTGCTGGTGGGGTGTTGTGAGAGTCACAACAGGTGTTGAAACTGAGTACTGCGTAGCAATAAATGAAGTATGAGTGTATTATCAACACTGTTTTGGTCATCAATCCAAAGCATAGCATCATACAAGCTACCATGAGGAAAATTAACTCTATTCCAGCCAAAACCAGTAGATTGCTATCTCATCTGTTAACCTTCAAACTATGTGCAGAAGTTAAGGTCAAATTATTTAATGTCTCTTCCTTCTCAGATTTTCATATAATTCTTACTTTCCCTAAAGGGTAAAACACACTTTAAAATCTTAGCAGTTATATATTATGTCCTAGTATAAAAGGTTCTAAACCTTGTCTCCAGAATCCAGAGCAAGGCATCTAGACTCTTGACTCGCCTAAGACTGGAATCCAAATATGGATTTGAATGCAGCTGAAGTATTTTACACATAGTCTAAACAGATCCTACTATTCAGATACTTTAGGCACTTCTCTTTCGGAATTAAGATCATTGAATACTGTGCACATTTGGTACTGGAAGCATTTTAAATGTGGAATTGGAGACTTTGAAACCGTATTGTTTTTTCTGCTCATCAGACAAATAAGAAGCCAAGGAAGGAAAGCCCGTTAATGCAGGCCAATGTCAGTAAGAGTTTATCCTGCTCAAGCATAGTAGAACTGGGAAAGACTTTTAATATTTTATCATTTTTGCTCCCATGTCTTACTTTAGCACAGCGATTTCTATGTTGGTTCTTTATTAGTTGGAGTGAGTCCAGAGAAGGGCCATGAAGATGATCAGAGGACCAGATCACCTCTCCAACAAAGACAGGTTGGGAGAGTTGGAGATGTTTACTCTGGAGAGAAGGCTTTGAGGGGACCTTCTAGTGACCTTGCAGTACTTAAAAGGAGCTACAAGAAAGATTGAGTTCTATTTTTAATAAGGCCTTGTAGTGATAGGACAAGGAGTAATGGTTTTAAACTTAAAGAGGGTAGACTTAAACTAGTCTAGGAAGTATTGTGAAGAAATTCTTTACCGTGAGGGTGGTGAGGCACTGGAACAGGTCACCCAGGGAAGTTGTGGATGCCTCATCTCTGGAAGTATTCAAGGACAGGTTGAATGGGACTCTGAGCAACCTGTATAGTGGAAAATATCCCTGCCTATGGTTATTAGGCAGCTGCCTTAATGACAGTAATTATTTGCTCAGATTGACCCATAAGTTTCATGTGGAATCCCATCTTCTGTACATTGCACTGATGATGTCAAACTTTCCTAAAGCCAAAGAAGAATATATGAATTATAATGAATTGTGAAATACTAAAATATTTTGTTAAGCTACGTCTAGAATGCCAAAAAAAAGGTGGCCTAGAAGCAAAACTCTGACCCTGAGGCTAAAAGGCTCCGTTTGGCTAGCATTCCTTCCTTTAAGAAGAACCTCTAAAGCATATTTGTTCTAGAGAGTTAGTTGGAGATTTCCTGAAGCCAGCCAAGGATTGAGATAATTGTGAATAAGTAGGTGACTGAGTTCTTGAACTCACTCCTTGAACCTCTGCTAATGAGAAGAACTGAAGCATCATTTTATGCAGTAAAAATATGAATAATAAGAGTATTAACCTGGAAAAAATGTCTACTAATGTAGTGAACTTGTCTTTTTTTTAATAGAAGGATTTTGTGTGTAAGAAAAATGAAAAAAAAAATCATGTTCATGAGAACTTGAGATTTTTTTTTTTTTTTTGAAATAGCTGTCTCTGAAAATCATTTTTGTTACTTTTTCTTTAACACTATTTATTTCTCTCTCTAGCTCCCTCGGTATCCCTTCCAGCAAACACCATGAAGGAACTACTTCAGGATGGGGACTATAAGTACTGAATACCTCTGCATATTTCTCAGAAAGGAATGAAAAGTACTATCTGGTGATAAAAAATATCCCTACTCCCTTATAAAACTTTAAAAATGAATATTGTATTTAAATACCTGTAGGTATTCAGAAAATATGAGGGCAACGTATAACTCAGTTTACACCACACAACCAACCCATGGGTATGCCCAGTAATGTATTATTAATTTATAAGTTACTGTCAATTTTAAATTTTTGTTAGACTTCAGTAGTTTATGAATAGAAAATAGACAGACACCAAAATCAAGAAAACAACAAAAAAATTCCTTTATTTCAACGCTTTCCCACACTATAAATTTACTAAATACAAACTCTAAAATTCTATTTTGATAAGACCTGGCTTAAAGTTGTGCATCAAACACCTTGTAATATTAATGTTATAAAACATTCA
This sequence comes from Atrichornis clamosus, assembly GCA_013400975.1. Lineage (NCBI taxonomy): Eukaryota > Metazoa > Chordata > Aves > Passeriformes > Menuridae > Atrichornis > Atrichornis clamosus. Next base: position 32,000 of record WBMZ01012893.1, on the reverse strand, counting down.
TATGACACTTCTTTGTGCACTTGGCTCCATATATAGGGTTAAATGTTGGAGACAGATAGTATTTCACGACACTGTAAGTTAGGAACATGTGGAAGGCTACACCTTTTCATTTTGTTTCAAATAGAAGGATCCTTGGCTTCTGCATTTCCTTTCCATATTTCACCAAAGTCCAATCTCCTGCTCAAAGCAGTTCAAGTCTTTTATTCAGTTGGACCTTTAAAACACACAAGGTTAATTTATATTTTCTAGGCAAGTGGGTAATTTATTGGCTATTTTTGAAAATTTTTGTCATGTACTGATGTGCAATGATTGCTGTGACTATATTTCATTTTCTACCCCTATATACAGTTCTGGCCCCCTTCTCAGGAGGATGTTTTTACCAGGTTATCAGCACTGTGAGGAAATTGAATTGGTATTTATAGCGATATGGACACAAGATTCCTAAATCTTATTAAAACCTATCAAAAAAGTACAGGAAATATCATCTGTTCTCTGGACTTCAAAGCCTATCAAATTGACCTTTATGTATTTCTAATCCTAGTGTGTGATAAATGCCATTGAACCTGCGGCTGCATTGTGGATATAAGGAATCTCATAAAATAACTCTTGTGATGGCCTGACACATCCAGAATGTATCCAGCTTGCCTAGGTAAAAGGTACCAGAAACATCTAACATTCATTTAAATGGTTTGGAATGTACAGTATTAAATAAGGTGGGGTGAATTTATGCTTTTTTTCCATTTAACTTAACTGATATTTAATGGATATGATAAGGCTCTAGGGTCATCTAGAATCTTAAGCATGACTATTCTCATTTTTAAGTAGGAAAATATTTAAATATCTATATTAGGAACTTTTGTAGTCTCTAGGGTTGCAGTATCTCAAAATGTCTCAGTTTGAAGAAGACTGATCTTTCCTGTAAAATGTTCAATATGAAAATATTTCCTGCTTAGTCTGCTTTGGGTTAGTTCAGGTCCTTACATTGTGCAGGGGATTGTTAAAATAGTATGATTAAGGCTTTCTTCACCCTGGAAAATAGCACAGTGTGGTAGATATAAATACTCCCTGTTGGAGGAAGGAGATGAGTTGCCTTAATTCTCACTCCTTCAACAAAGTACTTGGAGGTTGCCAATAAAACGCAATAGATGAACTCACCCAGAATCCAGTCTTCTTCTTAGTTTAGACATTGTGGTGATGGTGTTAGAGTTCAGCCTTTTGCTAAATTTTCCACGGAATAGTTTAGATGCATGGTAATTATTTCTTTTCAGACTACTTTTTTCAGGAAGTGGGAGTTTCAAATCTGCAGTTGTTTTCAGATTAGAATCTGTTTCATGAAAGAACTTTCTCTTTAGGTTTCCTCTTCATCCTTCACCTTTAAATGTTATTGTTCTGTGTGGAAGATTCTGTGTTTCATAGGAGCTGGAGAAGAACAGTGGAAATTCTAATAACCTAAATGTTGTCCTTCTTCAGGAAAAGAGCCTGAAGTTTGGTTCCTGCTTATTTCATTTAACAGCTGTAGATCCTGCTTAGCACTGGTGGCTGAATTTGCTGAAGCCTTAAATGGTGAACTTGCACCTGGATATGTTGTCATTTACTTCGTTAAGTAAAAAAAAGACCTCAGAGTTGGTTCAAGTCAGAAGATAAGGAAGTTACAATCATCAGCAGAAGCCGCAACCGTAAGAGATAAGAAAAGAAACAACCCCTGCCTAGGGAGGATGAAAAGACCAAAAGGGAGGATCTCTGACTCTAATATTGCTATTGGTCCAAATTCTCCATGAGGGGCAGGGAACTTAGATTGTAAGGGTATAATTGCTGATGGATTTCTTTGTTCAAATTCCCTCTTTGAAGGCACATATCTCAAGCTGTAATGTCCCTAATATAGAAAAAAAAACTTTTATAGCAGAATCTATCTTTCAGCTTATTGTTTCAGTGGACACCTAAAGTAGTTTAGAGTTTCATGCCAGCTGTGGTGACTGTCATGCATAACTTCCATTATATAATGTAAGTCTAACGTAACACAAAAATACTCCAGTTCCAGAACTGGAATATCTCACCCTTTCCCTTCTTCCCCATTTCAGCTGAGGTTTTTATTGTCCTAATTTCTTCTTTTTTTTTTTTTTTCTCTCTTCCCCTTCACTCTGCCTTTTTTTCCTAGCTATACACATGCACCCCTCACCCAAAACTGGGCAAGAAGCAAAAGCACATTGTTCTGAAACTCTGGGTTTCTGACCATGTGTAACTAAAATCAAACCATGTGGACAGACATGTAAATCTTGAAATTATCTTGCAAGATTTAGTCATATTCTCTGGAGATTCTGTTCTGCAAGTTTTGTGGAATGGCATGCGTAAAAAATGTGTTAACAGAATTCATTCTAAAATGATGTATTTTTCTAAAAGTAAATACTAGAATTGAAATAAAAGAATCTCAAAAATATGACCATCTTGGGTAGTTCAGGCAGTCTCAGGGCTCACAACTTAATCAAACAAAGGAACTCCACGTTTCTGAATGCATACCGTACTACATTCTGTATACAGAGACAATGAAAAGTCAATTATACTGAACATTTTAACCAAAAAAAGTTCATTCTTATTAGTAATGACCACAGGATCAAATTTGAAAAAAAGAACCCTACTAACATAAATAAATAATTTTCTAATGGAGAGGGAGGCACTGATCTCTTCTCCAGCTGTTCCAGTGACAAGACAGTTCACTTCTACATCAGGGGAGATTCAGAGTAGATGTTAGGAAATGCTTCTTTTCTGAGGGGGTATTCAAAACCTGGAACAAGATTTCTGGAGAGGTGGTCGATGTTCCAAGCCTGTCAGTGTTAAAGAGGCATTTAGACAAAGCCAATAGAAACATGATTTAACTTTTTGTCAGTCCTGAAATGTTTAGGAAGTTGAGCTACATGATCAGTGCAGGTCCCCTCCAACTGAGATATTCTCCCCTCCCCTCTTTTCCCCTCTTCCCATCCTTTTTAGATTTCACCTACCGATTTCAGACCATTTCTCGATATTACTAAGATAATCTTAAATTCTAAAGCTACATTTCAGAGTGCTTGCACTCCCTACTGCTTCATGTCATTTGGAAATTTTTAAATACACTCTCCAATTCTATCCAAACTACAGCAGAAAATACTCAACAGAACACATTCCAGCATAGGTTCCTGTGAATCCCCACGAGAAAGACAATCTGGTACTTGAACTGCACTTCAATTATGGTTATTTTGTTGATTTTACATCCACCTTTTTGTTTTTTCACCTTCTTCATCAGTATTATTTTATGAAAATGTCATTTGGAAGTAAAGTTCCACTAGTCAAAGTGAATCAGTTTTGTTACTTCTTTTATGAACTCTGCCAGGTTTTCTATGAAAAGACTAAATTAAATTAGTTTGGCACAGTCAATTCTTGACAAATCCCTACTTGATGACTCCTGACAATTCTATTTTTATCCTCTCTGGATATTTTTATCAAGTTTAGATATTTAGCTGAATATTCATAGGCTTTTTCTTATTTTTTGCAGTGTTGAAGCTAAAGTAACTTGCTATTAATTAATTATTGAGTCCTCTTTTTCTCACTTTTATATACAGATTTAATGCTTCTCCTAAACTTGTTACAAGGGAAGAGCCAAACAATCATCACTGGTGGCTAAAAGAATATTTTAGTTAGGTCTTTACCTGTCAGAATTCATCATGGCATTTTACAATTTAATTTATGTAGCAATTTCTTCCTGTCTTATTCTAGTCTACACTACTATCCTACTGACCAGTCACAACTCAACTATTATATTCTAAAGGTGAGAACATAATAACTGCTTTACTTGATGACCTTTTTGGTATCACTTTTTTTTTTTATATTCTTCACAGTTAGTTAGGGTACTTGTAGTTTGTTTTGTCTTCTCTACTTACATTTTTCTATTTATTTTATTGTCCACGTAAGTTGTAGCTCATCTTTCAAAATCTATTCTTACGTGTTTGTTTGCTACTTTATTTATTTACTCTAGCCCTATTTTTGTTTTTCTATGACTATGTTTTATATTCAGGCTATTAAAAGAGTTTGTCGTATAAAAAAAGCGTCCTTACCACAGTTCCTAATTTGATTTACTACTGAGAAAAATCTACTGCATTCTATTTTGAGTAGTCCTTAGCTCTTCCTTTATTTGGATGTAAGCCAAGGAACAAGTTATTGATGTGTAAATTTGCAAGAAAAATTACAGTTACTAAATAACCACTGCACATCTCCACGGCCATTGTTGTCCTTAATAATTATCAAGCAAAGCAAAAAATTGTTTAGAGAACAAAAGAATAGGAGGCTTGCCATAAGGGATGAAAATAACAATTCAGAAACCTTGAAGGAGTTGTTATGTTGCAAAATTAAATTTATATTTATTTAGTGGTATATTTTTTATAATTCTTTATATTCAGAATTATTTCTCTGGTGACCTTTTAAAATTATTACAGTGAGACCTTAATATCATTCAGTTATTTTGTATTCCACCCTTAAAACTTCATGTCAAACAGAGGTAGTTCATAAATATATTTTTTTTAATTTATATTCTCTGGTATACATTTATATACCTAACCCAGTTTACTGATTTTTCTACAGGAACAAATTTTAAAGGCATACCATGTTGGGTAGTGGCAGCTTTATTGCTTTTGGCTTGCGCTTCTGAGTCAGCAAGTGGTTGTTGTGATATATAGTCAGGCTTTCTATTGTTCTGAAGAGCATAGATGTATTATGATTTAGGTTATTCATCACATGTATGCTTTTTAGTTATTTTTGGACTTTGAATTCAGGAGGTTTTTATCCTGTCATTGCAACGTGGCATTCAAGTCTCAAAGGCAGGAATGTGGAACCATCTTAAAAATGCCCCATTTTAGTATAAAATTCACACTGTCAACTGACTATGTCTCCAGACTACTGATGGTGCTGATCAGACACCATTGACTCTGAAAGGCAGCTTCAGCACCTTGTTCATGCCTGAACAGTAGAAACATGGCATTTAGGTGTATAGATCTGAAGCTGAATCAGTTTCTTCTGTGTTGCTGCCTTAGAAAGTAGCAGATTTTTTATGACATGATTATAATACCATTTTCTGGGACTCTAATACCATGAATGAATAAGATAATAGGTTGGCACAGCAGCATTTCCATCTCCTACATAATTAAATGAACCATAACAGTCTAGTGATGTTCTAATTTTGTTTGGCTTTGAAACTCTCACTACAGAATAGATTCTTCTGTTCAGTCTGTGACGTGTGAGCAATCTCTAGGTAAAGTAGTTAGACATCTCTTTTTCATCTCTTTCTTTCTTTCCCTCCCTCATCTCAGAAATATCTTATACTTTCTAGGTAATAAAATATAATTTAAACAAGCTTGGTAGAGTGCCCAGATTGCATGCAGGTCCCATATGTTTGCTTCTGCCTGTGTATGACAAAGAAAAAAAATTCTTTAAAAGTCTTATATTCACTTATATGGATCCTTATGCATTAAAAATATGTAGATTATTTTATATAGGGTTTTTTTCCCATCTGATTTGGGAATGAAAATTTTATTAAAAAGCTAAACCAAATCAAAACTTTAACTCTTTTTCCTCATCTTAGAAATTACTTCCGAATTAAGCAAAAATTGTAAATGACTGGAAAGAAAAATTATTGTATGGGATGTTTCAACAGGAAAAGTACAGAACTTAGTGTAATAACGCACTTCACACAGACAAAGCTATTGCACCAAATGGAAGAGGTCTTAGCATTGTTAGCAACCAAAAGCTTCCCTTAAGCAAGTGCTCTTCAACTATAATAGTTCCAATTGGTCTCAAAAAAAAGGAAAATAAGAATTGGGTTTATTTTTGAAGAATTAGTAAAATATAAGTCCAGAACAAAGACACTTTCCAGGAAAACAAATAAATTGTAGAATAGAAGAATGCAGTGTTTATTTCATGTGTGACTTGAGTTGGAAAGAGATTGGAAATAAAGCTGATTGAAGCATTAGGATAAGGTATTTTTACATTTCTTTTGTTCCAGATTTATTCACAGATGAGTGGCTTAAGCATGCTAATGAAAGTTGATGTTGAAATACACCTCCAAGTTCAACCAGGTTAGTGGTAAAAGAGCAATGCAATTATCACATACATCCAAAAGCCAAAACCCACTTTCTTAACCAATTCTGCATAAAAATAAATTCTATTTTATAGAATGTTGAAATCAAATTACTTATTCATTTATTTAACCGTTATAACTCTTGTGTTATAACTTTGATTTGTTTTTCAGTTGATAATTATAATAATATGTAGCATATATTTTTGTTCTGGTGTATGCAAAAATAGCCACTTTTAAGGATTGCCACTTTAATATCAAGATATTTCTAGTCCTCTTAAACATAAAAGTTATATTTAAAGATATATAACTATTTAGATGGTTAGTCCAAGTTCCTTTCTCATCCAGATCTGCATGTATATTCCCTTCAGAAAAAATGGCTTCAAAGCAAACCAAATAAGATTTAAAAAAAAAAATTAAAAAATCACAGAATTAAATATTTTTAATTGATTAAAAAGAGTAGTAATTTTAAGTCACACTCTTTTTTGTTGGTCACTTGTGACTGTGCTTTTCTTCATTAGTCCCATTCAATGAGCACAATTTCCTATATTATTATTATTATTATAGTTATTGTTATTTTGTGTAGATTTCTCTCAGACTGTGATCTAATGTGGGCAATACCAAAGCTACTAGAGCTCCTTTTGCATATGAAGCATTTTAAGTATAGTATTAAACTCATTAGTTTCTATGGAAACAGTTGCTGGTTTATAAAAGATAGCAGATTATGTGTTTACAGAAACTCCAGAAATGAACATAGAATAGTATGAACCTGACAGATTCAGAAAGGATACTCTTGCCAGAGAGATGCTGGAACATCCTTTTATATCAGAAATTATGTACATCACAGTCATGGTAGATGAGTTGATAGACAAAGAAGGCTGAAAGAATAGTGGAAGATATGGAACAATTCAAGCTTAGAGATTTGTAGTGATGACTGTAAGGTTAACATTTCACAAAACTGTTCAGTTCCTTTTTAAACTGCAGAAAGAGAATTCTCATATTAACTCATCAGATGTTACACTGACAATGGCAGTCCAGTGTCTAATAATTATAATTCTGTCAGAATAGTATTCACAAAAGTGAGACTTCTTGCCTAAAGATTTTTTTTTTTTCATTCATATGCTCATTTACACCTATCTTTCACTTCAGAAACATTCCATGTTTTTATGTAGTTTCATGACTGGAGCACTTACTTGAAAAATGGAAAGGTTCCAAGTTCTCCTCCTGAGGTGTAACCCTAGAAAAAGTTTTCAGGAAAATCCCCTCAGAATGAAGGATTTGTTTTTCTGAACCATCAGAGACAGATTCAGAAATCAGGAGTTATTCTCCTTGAGTAAATAGTCTAAATATTAAGCTATTATTGAGAAAACATATATACCATTAATTCCACTTCATGTTAAGGAAAAATTCTATACCTGCAGGGAAATTCCTGCTCAATTGTTTATTTGAAATTCAGTGATGTCAGCGTGATGGGATATGCATACTGCATTGAGTCTCTCAGGGAGTGTAGATGAGTTGGGTATCTTTCTGTTTTAAAGTAGTCTGAGTAGTCAAAATTTTTCAAGTCTCCTGATATGGTAGTGCTTTTCAACTTAAGTTACTGCAACACCATGTGCAAAGAACATTTCTGCCAAAAAAGATTAAAATATTTACAGACACAAAAGCTCATAGTTTTGATCTTTTTATATTTCCCATAAGTACTCATTCTAAATGTTATTTTCCCTGCAGATGAAATAAACTGTTTATGTACATGAAACTGAATTTGTGCCTATGGTCACAGGTATTTTGAGAAAACAATTCATGCAGCACAGAGAGCAATCAGTAAAATCTATTCAAAATTAATATAGTAAAATGTTTTTCCTATTGTATTATTTTCTGGTTTAGTTATCATATAGTTGCCATATAGTAATGATTCTTAATTATATTCTATAGTTAATTTTATTAGCTAAATGCAAATACTTAGGGTATTTTGAAATTTCTCTCCTAACTCCTGTTGTGTTAAAAATTTTCTAGAAACTTTTTCTTTTACTGCATTTTTTCTACTTCTTTTTTTTAATCTTACACTGAAGTGAGTTATTTATTTATTGCTTAAAATATGGTATCTAGTTTTTTGTTTGTTAGTTTGAAGCTGTATCCTTTCTGTATCTCAGTTAAGTTATCTTGATGTAATATGTATGAACAAATAACAGTGCTGGGCCAACATCCAGAAATATACATTGAGAAAAACAGGCTATCAGCTCCTCTTGACCACATTTCATTATTTTCAACTTGTCTTGGAAGTTGCTGTGGTATTCACTGTAGTTTTCCCTACTGGTTTTATACTACCAAGTTTTATTTTCAGGTCAGACAATGAAATAATTAAGCAGTTGTTTCTTATGTAGATCTCTTATACCAGTTAAAAATGGTATAATAATTTCACAGTTCATAGGAATATTAGAAGATATTACTAATTTAAAATAAATTTTCAAATATGGTAGCCTAATACCATATTAAAAGATCATTTTGAAATCTAAATATATGAGCTGTCAGTAGATCACATAAACACTTAACTACTGATTCCTATTAATGTGAATCTGGATCCAATATCTGTGATTCCATTCCCATGTAACATTACAAAATGAAGCTAAAGGGAACTTCCTCCTTAACCTGCTACCTCCTTTCTGCTACTGTTAGCATTTGTGCAGCTGCTTCACAAATTAGTTCTGTAAATACATTGTTTCTGAGAATTCACTATTTTATTTTTATTTTATTTTATTTTATTTTATTTCATTTTATTATTTTATAGTTTAGTTTAGCTTAGTTTTGTTAATTTGTTGTTGAATTAATTTTTGAAACAAATTCCCTAGCTGCCAGAAAAATGAAGGTAAAACAAGGGCGAGCTGAAGAGCAGTTGTCAGTTATGCCCTATTAAGGAGAACAGGCAACTGCAGCATAATTCAAGTACATTTATTCTTAGGGTAGAATCTTGGTCTCATTAGCCTTAGAAACCAAGCAGTAATTATTTGTAATTGCTTCACGGATCAATCCCACCTTCATGTTCTAGCAAGTAGAACGTTCAGCAATTAAATGAAGCATAAGCCTTTCTTCATGCTTTAGCTGTGTGAATTTTTTTCTGCAAGAGCACAATACAACACTTCCAACTAACCACATGAAAAAGGAATTTTCTAGAAATAAATATGTACAATAGTTAAAGACAAGAGATTAAAGATGAGCAAAAATCTTTCAGCAAGGGGACCAAATATAGCATTAATTTTTTAGGTTTTCTTCATGACAAACATTGATTCAAACACCACTTCCCCTTACCATTTTTCCCTTACTCAGATAAGGAAGTTCTACTCAGGCATTCAGTTTTTTTCTCTGTATTTGTTTTTCTCCAACTCAGTTTTCAAACTGAAGAAAGAGTAGAGAAACCTGACATTTTGATAAGAAAGTGAATTTGGTTTCATAATATTGCAGAAATTGAAACTGAAGTACCATGAATTCAAAATTCCTCAAATGAATAGGGCTACAGCAGCCTCAAGCTCATTAGTCATTAGAAACCCTAATTCTGTGTGTACTCTTCTCCTACAAATATTAATTCTCCTGGGCAAATAATTAAGTTGACTCATCCTCAATGTTCACTGTAATTCAATATGAATAGACTATTTGTCTAATATATCAAATTCTATCAGCCTTCAAGATCTATCCCCTTTTAAATATGGTCTTCCTTATTTCTCCAAATCACCATTATGCATTCCTCCTTCTTTTTATGTCTTTAGTTCACAACTTATATTCCACAGTCATTCCCAAATATTTCATATTCCCTTATGGTTCCTATATTTCCTACAGCATTTCCTTATACATCAAATTGCTTCTCTTTAAAGGAAGAAAATTTTATATCTTTTTCATGGAGGATCATTTCACTCTCTGCAGACTGGAATTATTTTCATTAATTGCTGGTCTCTGGCTCAGACAACTATATTCCTACCACTGGCAGCAGACATGAGACAGGATAAAAAATATAAATACTTTTTAAAGCATTAGATATTGCTGAATGTAAGACAATCTTAAAAGCTGGAAGTGAGAGTCTTATTCAGAAACTGTGTGATTTATCACATCTCATATCAGCTACACATATATGCTATGAATATCTATAGCTGCTCTATAGCTATATATTTATTTTCTATTCAATGTCTCTGTGTTTTAAATAAATAATATGAATACTTTTATAAAAATACAGAACACATAAAAAATGTATAACAACTATGTACAGCAAGATGTGAATTTTTCGTATAAAGAAAGATCACACAAATTATTTTAGGCTTGTAGCCCTAATTCCTTAAATTTCTTTTTCCTACTGTTTTCTGGTACTCGATGTTTTGCTTTACTTTGTTATTAAAGTGTCATTCATATTTAAATTATTAATGAACTTGTTGTTTAGAGATGGTTTCTGTGCCTGACCATTCAAACTATTTGTTGTTTGTTTTCTTGCCTGAAGTACTGTAGTGGTAGTCAAGTAAATAACTCATTTATTTAAACAAAAATGTAGAAACTTCAGGTTGACTTTACATCATCCTGACACAAATATAATCACCCGTGAATAACAGTCATACGTAGATTCTGTACATGAAAGATGAAAAGAGCATTACAGTTGAGAAATCAACTCTTGAATGATCAAGAATGCCTATATTAAAGAATGTCTGTATAATTCCCAGGTAATTCAATATGGCTTCACTTTAAAATTATTTATTGCTTAGTCTTTATAACAGTGCTGCAATGGTACTTTCTACTGCACTGTCATCACAATACTTCCAGGTGTCTTGTGAGCATTTCCTTCACATGAAAATTGATGTAGAACTTTTAGAACATGAAGTGTTTTTGAGATCTGAATCCAACCTTCACAGTGCTAGCTACCTACGCAATGATTTGCTATAAACATAAAGCTATTCCATCACTAAATATCCTTGTAGGTATGCCCTCCTCAGACAATAATCCAATGCACTCAGCTGCTGAGGCTGTAAGGTAAGGTCAATGTTGCTTTTACTATTTGGAAAGAAAATTGTAATCCAGTGATGAGATTCATTTTGGAATAGGGCACTTAAAATTAGGTGCCTTTACTTGTATTGCATGCATTTACATGTAAATTAAGTCTATAAATTCTTATTGTAGTCACTGTAGATTTGGTAAACACAGTTATTGCATCAGAAAGCAATTTCATGTAAAAGTTTAAGGCTTGACTCAGTTGCTTCTATGTAGGATGATGTTAGAGGTGCCCTTTGGCAACTTACCTCACAGTCAGCTGACATTTCAGGAGCATGACAATTTTCTATACTATCTTTCTCTTATCTGCCAGATTAGAAGAAATTTCTCAGATACTCCAGGGCTGCTTAAAATGTCAATACCTATTCAGGAAGTTAAATCTTTCCCCTAATAGCTATTAGTCTGATCAGTCTGTAAATATTTTCTACTACATTGATCCTCAGCCCAACTTCAGAGTAGGCTGTAGAATTTTCAATCCTCATTTCTGAAAAGTGGTTATGACAGCGACATCCCAAATCATTCTGTATTTCCTGTGTATTAATAACCTTTCCTACTTTATGTAACAGATTAATTATAGGGAATCCTTGAATCTAAGCAATCTCAAATCACTAAGTAGACTCTTAAGGGATTCTATATAACAGTTGCAAATTCTATTTCACAGAATGGGGTCTTTAATTTAGGCAATCCATGCTAATGTTTTAGATAACTATTGAAGCATTCCTACTAAATTAACAGGGATATATGGTTTTATATTGTTGATGGAATAGGGATAAACCATATTGATTGTGGAGACCAGGGGACTTTTGCTTAGTTAGGCACCAATCTATGCATATGCATATATATAATATATATTATAT
>WBMZ01012893.1:0-20002 GCA_013400975.1 Atrichornis clamosus | reverse complement strand
ATTATATTATATATATATTATTTTATTTTTTTAAATCTTACTATGCAGAAACCTAAGAGTTACCTTCAGAAGGAATAATTCACAAAAGCACTCAGTTACAGACCACTAAGGAACATCATTTTATTTGAATATCACTCTGATGCTTCACAAAGCTTAAACTGTACTTAATCCACACATTTTATTAATGTCAGAATATCTTCAAGTCTAGAGATGTCGTCTTGAGGACTTAAATACCTAAATTTCAAGCTTGAACCATTCAGACTAAAATTTTAAAACATAGCTGGTACATGCAATATCATTTGAATTATGTTTTAAGAGTCAAATAATGGAAAAAATTATTAAAAGCTCTAAAATGAGAAAACATGCTTTCCACAAAGCTGCAAAATGTATTTGAATTCTTCCTCAACAATAGTGTTATGATGTTATTGCAAATATGAAACACTTCGTAACTAGTGTGTTAAGACAAAATTATCCTTTTGCACTCTTTTTTGATGCGGCAAACTTTGGAAGATTTTGTAAATGGTTCAGGACAAGGAAATGTTATGCATATGTTTATAAAAGTGTTTTATAAGATGTCATAGAAAAATATACATTTTATTAATATAATTATTTCTTTAAGAAAAGTGAGTTTATGTCCTTATATCAGTATGGAAAAATAAACATTCTATGAAATTATATAAGTTTAAAGATTGCATCTGTTCTGTTTATTATATATAGTCTATGTATTTCTAACCAGGATGCCTTCTCCATTTAATTAAGGGCCCACACTATTTTTAGTTTTCCTTTTGTTACTGATGTATTTGAAGAAGCACTTCTTGTCATCTTTGACATCCCTGGCCAGATGTAATTCCAAATGGGCCTTGGCCTTCTTTGTTTAATTTTAACTTACTCTGACAACCTATCTGTATTCATTCCAAGTGGCCTGACCCTTCTTCCACTTCCTGTGTATTTCTTGCTTCCGATTGAGTAGTGACAGGAGTTCCTTGTTCATCTATGTAGGTCTCCTGCCCTCTTTGACTGATTTCCTGTTCATTGGAATGCAAGCTCGATCCTAAGGAACCTAACTACAAAATATATTGGGATCCATACATTATGCATCCACATGCATGGAGCTGCCTACAGGCAACTAACTTCATACGAAGAGATGAATATGTCAAAACTGTAATTCCAAATCATAACAATGCATGATATTTATTATATAAGTATCTGAAAATAACATCTAAATAATTTATTTAAATTATAGCTATTCATATATTGTATGTTGCGCATGCAAATATATGCATTGCGTATAGCTAAAGAAACTATACGGTATATGATATAGAAAATATATATTATATAAACTAAATTACATAAACATCCCTTAAAAATTCTGTGATAAATTTTAGCAGTTTCAAACTTATGTGCCACCCCTGCATCCCATGGTATGTGCATGTGGCATGGCAACTGGGCCCTGCTGGCAGCAATGTTAGCACATGAACTTTGCCTAACCCTATCGGACAAGGGACTACACTAGTTAGAACGATAGGGTATCTCAGCCTTAAACAACCTGTGAAGTTGCAGACAAGATCTAGAGACCTCCAGAAGGGCAGATGGTGACAATAAGTGACAGTGACAGCCAGTTGTTAAGTTCTGGGTGACACAGAAGAGAACTGTGTCAGGAACTGGGTATTCCCTGATGCATCCTTACCTTGATGGTACCCAAGAAAGTATGACTCCAGGAGAGTTATCAGATCTAAGAGATTCAGGAAACACCCAAGAGACACCACAGAGACCTTGTCCCAGTCCAAGGACAGATTTTTCTTCTGTACCCTGATATCTCCCTATGGAACAGGGGAACTGTGTAATTCTTTAAAATTGCGTATATCTGCAACTGAAGTGTTTTGCTGTCAACTCCATTTAGTCACCACACTATCAATTTCATCTAAAACCACAATGATTCTATAACCCTTGAGGCAATAATGTCTTTTATTTTGTGTGGCTTCTCAGAAAATTTGTATAGTTGTATCAACTCTACAGGTTTCACATCAAGGACAATGATCTAATCATCTTATTTAATCATCTGAGAGAGCAGCCAATTCAACGACCTGGGCTTGCACTGATTAGGTTAATATGGTTTCTTGTCTGTTACTTTTCCCTTGATCTTTCCTTGTCTTTATGTTTATCCTGATTAGCCTCAATCAGTCGACTCAACAAAAACACATCACTCATAGGAGAAAGGGGTGTAGACACAAGAAATCTTCTTTGACTTTAAATGCTCTAAGTTTGCTCTATTGTTGGCTGCTATAATACACCACTATTCACCACTAGGCACCACTATTCAGAATTCTGGCAGAATCACAGGTTTTCTCAATAGTTTTTAAAAATACTTCTTGGTAAACACTCAGTGCTGCCTTTCACAAAAGCCATGATTTATATATTCAGAACAGTGGACAGTTCCTCTTGCCTCCCACATATGATTAAATGAATTGTCTCCTGCTTTGTTTGTGGAAGGCTACAAATCAATTCAATCCTCCAGTTATGGATTTTAATCAAAGAATCATAGAATACAGTCACAGAATCATAGAATGTGCTGAGTTGGAAGGGACCCATATGGATCATCGAGTCCAACTCCTGGCTTTGCACAGGACACTCCAAGAACCACACCACATGCTTGAGAGCATTTTCCAAATGCTTCTTGAACTCTGCCAGGCTTGGTGATGTGACCACTTCCTTGGGGAGCCTGTTCCAGTGCTCAGCCACACTTTGGGTGAAGAATCTTTGCCTGATATCCAACCTAACCCTCCTCTGACTCAGCTTCAGCCATTTCCTCAAGTCCTATCACTGGTCACAAGAGTGAAGAGATCGGTTCCTGCCCCTGTGCTTCTGCTTGTGAGGATGTTGAAGACAACGAGGTCTCCCCTTAGTCTATTCTCTAGATTGAATAGATCATGGGAACTCAGCCACTCCCCAGAAGACTTCCCTCCACACTTTTCACCATCCGTGTGGCCCTCCTCTGGATGCCCTCTAATAGCTTAATGTCTTCTATTTTGGTGCCCTAAACTGCCCATAGTACATTCACATCTGATGGACAGTCCTACACACCAAGAAGGAATTTCCTTGTATCGAGGTACAGTAGCTTGTAACATGTTCTTTTTTTCATGGAATCACACAGACTTCTTCCTGTGACCTGTTTGGATTAATTGAAGATGATTCCTATTACAAGCCTTCCTTGGCATGATTTATCATCACAGAATATGCTAATCTTTGTTCACTGTGTTGTCTTCCAGAATGAAATGCATTTCATGCAGAGCAACAGTTTCTTGTCTGCTGTGAGTTTCAATTAGTGATGCAAGGCATGGCAATCACAGATCATTTTACAGAGACACATCTCCACAACGTCTTGGGGTGGTGTATTGCTCTAAAATGAATACTGGTGTAACTTTACTGTAAATTCGCTCACTATATGGAAGGTTCGGTTTTGTGACTAAAAGCTAATCCAGTTAAACACATAGACCTAGCTAGGATCAAATAAACAATGATAGACCATGAACCCTAGGAACAGAACCAGCTACTCCTAAAACCATCAAAGGACAATGATTAGACCATTATCCCTGGTGTGAAACTCACCAAAGGGTCAACGAAAGAAAGTCTCTCTTTGAAACACCATGCAAACAAAATGGGATTACTGCTTAAAGGGCTACAGGATTTATTACGAAATGCAGTAAGGAAATGAATTTTGGTACTGTGCAAACCTTAAAATGGAAAGTCTCAAGTAAGGATAAAGGGCAGGGAAAAGTATTCATTAAGGTGGAACAGGGAAGAATAATCATGGGAAAACATTAGGAAAAGGGTTAAAAGGAATGAGTTAACTCTAAAAAGGGTCTGATCAAACAGATCTAAACCTGTTTGGCAGAGTCCCGTGTTTGATTGACACATTCTGTCCTTTCTTCTCAATCATATTTCAAACTTTTTTTCTGTATGTCTGAGCTCCCTGCTCCGAGTATATGTGTATAATAGCTAGCAAATTTCAAGTTAGACTATTCAGGGAGCTGTAAATGAATCACAATTACCAACATCTGGAGAGAGAGAGACACCTCCCCCCCACAACAAAGAGTCCAACTGCTCTGAAAGAGATTGGAGACTGGATAAAATAGAGAAGACCGCAGTCTGGAGACCTACTGCGGAGTAGACACAAACATGTGTCACCACCAGAAAACTTGATATGGTGAGAGATAGTGACTGCATAAGAGGTCTATGGTCTTGGTCAGACTTGAAGTTTGTTCTAGTATTTGAGAGATCTATCAGTGTGGGTGTGTTTGTGAATCAAGAAAATGAGGCTGACTTATCCTGATCAGCCTAAAAATAAGCCAAGCATTGGCCCTTCAATGCATGCTTGTTATACATGTTTGTATCAGGAACATGTCCTCAGTGAGGAGTACAGAAACATATGCATCCACTGTGCTGTGAGAGAGTAACCTTCTGGGTCTAAAAGTTCACACAATTTAACTTTATTTCCTACTGCAATAAACTGGAAAGGAGAAATCCTCTGAGTCCTGAAGCCTTCCAGATTCAGCTACCCTTAATAACACTTGTTTCTTGTCTGCTGTGAATTCCGGCTTGTGATTCAAGGAGCCACAGGTGCAGAGACCATTTTACGTCGAGGAATCTCCACAGTGTCTCAGGGTGAGGTGTTCACTTAACATGAAGAAAAAGCTTTTGTCACTTCACTATAGACTTGACATCCTACCCTGTCCCGTTGTGTTACCATCTGCCCAGTGCAGTCAAGGATTGCAGATGCCAAAGCTCATTCAAACCAAAGCTGGAAGGATTTGTTCAGCCTAAATACAGATTCTATTAGTTTTGCTTTTTGTAAAAGATTCTTATTTAATACAAGATAAAATGTTACAAGAAAGGTTTCAGGACAGAAGCAATTAAAACATATTATGAAAAAAACCCACAGGATTACAGAAATGGCTTTTCTTGTTGTTCCTGAATCTTTTTAGTAAACCACTTGATACATGTAAAGTAGACAAATGATTTAAAAATATTTTTCACTAAACAATTAAGAATAGTTTTGTGATTAAATATTGAATCATCTTGATTAGTAGAAAATGCTTTTTCCCCCTCCAATTCAATTTTATGAATAGTGTATTTAAGAAATAATAATGAGAATGGAGGAACTATTTTTATATTAAAAAATCAAAACCCCATCAAACAAAAAACCAAAACCCAACGCAAACCAAAGCATTTCTAATACGGGAAAACTGTTTATTTAGCAGCAAAATTTTTAGACTAATCTAGTAATGTCACTCTGCTGCATTTTTGTAGTGGGTTGACCCTCCACAACTGGACAGGGGAGAAGAAATAAGATGTAAGATTCATGAGTTGAAATAAAGCTAGGGAGAGATCGCTGTCACAGGATAAACAGACGTAACTTGGGGATATTAATTGAATTTATTACTATCAAAATCAAAACAGGATAATGAGAAGTAAAATAATATTTTAACAACACCTTACCCTCATGCCTCCTTCCTTCCTGGGCTGTACAGGGCAGTGGTGCAGGGAGATGGGAAATGGGGATTACAGTTCATTCATCACAGGTTCTTCCAGCCCTTGCTCATAGAGAACATTCCTTTCCCTGCTCCAGTCTGGCGTCCCTGCCACGGGAGACAGTTTTCCATGAACATCTCCAAAATGAGTCCATCCTACAGGCAACAGTTCTTCATGAAATGCTCCAACATGGGTCACTTTCCAAGTGGTGGAGTCCTTCAGGCACAGTCTGGTCCAGTGTAGGTCCCCCACAGGGTGACAAGTCCTACCAACAAACCTGCTGCAGTGAGGGCTCCTCTCTCCAAGGGTCTGCAAGTCCCTGCCAGGACCCTGCTCTAGTGTGGGCTTATCACGGGTTCAGAACCTGCTTTTCAGGCATCCATGTACTTCGGTGTGGATCTCTTCCACGGGCTGTATGTGGATCTCTGCATCCATGTAGACCTCCATGGGCTGCACGGGCACAGCTGTTTCACCATGATCTGCACCACAGGCTGCAGGGGAATCTCAGCTCCAGCACCTGGAGCACCTCCTGTCCCTTCTCTTCCTTGACATTGGTGTCTGTGGAGTGGTTCCCCCATGTATTTTCTCTGTGACAATCTCTGGCCGCAATAACATCTGCACAACATCTTTTTTTTCCTTCTTAAATATGTTATCACATAGACATTGCCACCATTTCTGATTGGGCCAGCCTTGGCCAGCGGTGGGTCTGTCTTGGAGCATTGGTTCTACCATTCATGGAGGAAACTTCTGGCAGCTTCTCACAGAAGTCACCCCTGTAGCATCCCAGCTACCAAAACTTGGCCACACAAATCCAATATAATATCCTTACATACAGCCCAAAAAAACTCACTCAAGACTTGTAAAAGGGCTTACAGTTTTTCATGTACTTTGAGTTAGACACACGGCAGAAATGCAGAAAAGTTATACTCAGGAGGTCAAAACAACAAAAAAAACTTTACTGGCAACTTCAGAAAATCAGAGAAGTTTGGCAAAAATTTAGAGCATCATTCAATCAACATAAAACACTTCACAAAGCATAAACTTGGCCTATTCAACTTAACAAAGTCCAAACCCATCCAATTTTAAATTACTTAAAACTCCAAGAAGAGGGAATTGGAAGAAGGACAAAAAAAACATAGAAAAGAACAAGTATAGCTACCACTCCTGGTTCCAGCGGTTTTCAGATGGTAGAAATCCCAAGAGAAGGTAGGGTCAAGACATGTGCTTGTCTCATGTCTTGCTTTAAGTACCCTTTGGCTTGCTGGGCTCTTCCCCCAGGTAGGACTTCTGGTCATTTTGTCACTCTGGGGGCAGGATTGGGGCTCCAGAGGCAAGTGTGGAGCATTGCCTCTGGTGTGCCAGGGATTCTGGCCACTTAGGGGCCGAGATAAAGGCCCTGGAGGATAGGGTGTGCCGAGCAGAGCATCGCCTCATCAAAGGCAAGGCCTGACCTGTCCCTTCCCCCACACTCACACTGAAACATTTCAAGTCAGCAATCCTTCCAGTCTCTCAGACCTTCTCATTTAGATAACTTCAGTGTGATGTAACAAAGTAAAAATGTATTTTGATAGTTCATATGCTTATGTAAATATTCTAGTTTTGTTACTTTTATTTTATTTTTAGATAGTTTAGAATGATCAATGACTTACTATGAAAGAGAGTTAAACAATACTGTATTACTTCTCATGTCCTAGGAATAGATATATGACAGCTATCACAGCCTAGATGACAGGAAGTAATTTGTTTGTTTGTCTGAATCTTTAGGTCAATTAAGATGAACAAGCGGGAGACTTCAATTCTCTGGATGGAACTCTGCTCTGGAGGCGCAGCCATAGATCTTAACTTTTAAAAAATTATTTATTTTTCTAGATTCCAGATGCACTAGTGGATATGCTTTACTCATAAACTCCTATTTTCATTTGTTCATATTTTTATGCTGTCACTCTTCCTAAATATCTGTATTTACTGTGTAAATTATGCATTGTATATACTCAATTGGGTGCTTGCTTGTGTACAATGCAAGTTTATTTCTTCACTGAAGCAGAGTCTCTAGGGAGATAGAAATCCATAAAAAAGCAAGGATTCAGTTTAAAATGCTTCACTACAGAAAGTTTCAAATAACTCCACTTTAAGAGAATTAAAGTTCATAAAATCACAGAGTGATTTGAGTTGGAAGGAATTTATAAAAATCACCAGTTTAACCCATGGGCAGTTCAACCCAGTCCAACCATCAACAAACCATGGGCAGCCCTTTCACCATTCAAAGTCCTTTCAAGCCCATCTTTGAACACTTCCAACGATGGGGCATCCAGAGCTTCTCTGGGCAACCTGTTCCAGTGTCTCAATCCCCCACCTTAACAAAATTCCTTCTTTATGTCCAACTTTAAACGTACCTTCTACCTTCTCTCAGTTTAAAAGCATTGCCCCTAGTCTTGTCACTACAGACCTTGTTAAAGTCTCTGTCTTTCTTATAAACCCCCTCTAAGTACTGAAAGCACGTAATAAAGTGTCCCAGGGGCCTTGTCTTCTCCAGGCTGAACAACCCCAACTCACTCAGCCTCTATCCATAGGAGAGGAATTCCAAATTCCAAAGCTCTGTTCTGTTTCATAGTCCTCCTCTGGACCTCTAACAAATCTTATTCTAGGAAGTATTCAAAAACATGTACTTAATCTACATATTGATTATAAGTTAATATATGTGTCCTATTATATTTCAGATTTGATGAGGTCCAATATCATAATGCATGACTACTTAAGCAAGTTTCACTCAGCTCCAAATTCTTCCAGTAACTCATATTTTTAAACTACTCTACTGATATTATCTGACCTATATATCTGGTTTCTTTCCTTTAGTAGCCAAAAGATGAGATGGTGGGCTTTTTTTCACCACAATCTGAAATTAGGGGTCAGTTGCTATGTGTTCCTGAATCCAGGAAATACTCCTGAATTTGGTGATAAAGCATGTACTTTGATACCATAATCTGCCTATAAGAGTTTTTTCTTTTCATTGTAAGAATTTGCACACAATATTATAATTAAAAAATCAGGTTCCATTTCAACAAGTTCAAGGTGTAAAATGAATGTTTCGCACAGGTCTGATCCCTTGTTCTGGTATAAGAGACTGGGAAGCAAAGTGTCACTTACAGAGAGAAGAAACTGAAAATAAATTGTTATTTGTATGAAAGCTGTTTCTGTAGAGAAATATCCTAGTAATATGGATCCCTCTTTTCACATAAGCCTGACTGTTATAATATTCTCGGACTTGTAGTTTAAATTTCTCTTTTTTTTTGTTGCCACCTACAGTGAATACAGAGACAGATAAGAACCAGCAGCACCCTGGAAGCCAGGAGGGCCAACTGTGTCCTGGGGTGCATCAGGCACAGCATCACCAGGCAGGCAAGGGAGGGGATTGTCCCTCCATGCTCTGCACTGGGGTGGCCTCACCTCGAACAGTTGCAGTTTTGGGCACCACAATATAAGAAATATATTAAGCTAGTAGAGACTGTCCAAAGGAGGGCCACAAGGATGGTGAGGTGTCTTGAATGGAAGCTGTATGAGGAGCATATCATATGAGATCACTTTGTTCAGTCTCGAGAAGAAGGAGGCTGAGGGGAGACCTCACTGCAGCTACAGCTTCCTCATGAGGGGAAGGGGAGGGGCAGACACTGATCTATTCTCTCTGGTGAGCAGTGACAGGACCTGAGGGAATGACCTGAAGTTGTGACAGGGGAGGTTTAGACTGGATATTAGAAAAAGGTTCTTCATCCAGAGGGTAGTTGGGCACTGGAACAGGCTCCCCAGGGAAGTGGTCCCAGCACCAAGCCCGACAGAGTTCGAGAAGCATTTGGACAATACTCTTGGGCACACGGTGTGACTCTTGGGGATGGTGCTTTGCAGGGTCATGAGTTGGACTCGATGACCCTTGTGGGTCCCTTCCAACTCAGTATATTTTGTGATTCTGAGATTCTGTGATATTAAAAAAACAGAGCATTATGGAAGGGACATTAAGAGTCAAGAAGAAAAACTGGATCACTGAGTGAATCATAAAATCCTTGAGATTTTCTTTTGTTGAAGTTGGTGATATTTATATTTTACTATAACTTTTGCTATCACCTTCCTGATTGGTGGCAATTGAAAAGAGGCCGACCTTTTCCCCAGAAGAGCTGTATATGGAAAAGTACAATTATACCTGAGTCACAAAATTAAGTTAATCATCCTAAGACTCTTCAGGAGCAACGACAGTTCAATAACTATTTTTTTCTAAAGGACAAGGAAGTTTTGTGATAATGGAAAAGGTATCGGTCATGACAAAATAATGTATGCTACTACACTAAAAGGAAAACAAAAAGCAGAGTACTTTTTGACAATTCTCAGGAACGTTTTACTTCATAACTAACTTATACTTCAAATAAATTAAATTAAGTCATCTGCAATTTCATGATAGACACTTAGACATTTTTCGGGAAAAGAAAATAAGGATGAGTCCACTCAAAAGGGGTTTGTTAGTTGATGCTGTCTTTTTCTAGCAAGTAGTACACTTTTGCTACAGTCCTTACACATCCAATGGCACAGTGGCAGTGCAGGTCTCTCTCAAGGGGATGGGCCAGCCTTGGATGGTTTGAGCTGGTTGGAATCATCTGGTTGGAACTATCATGATCACATGCCTTCCATTAGCTCAAGGAATGCACTCAGCTGGCCAGGGCCGATGGCTTGACAGATCCCAGGAGTGGGGAGGAAAGCCCTTTGTGTCAAGGGGAAAAGGAGAAGTGCAACTCCAGAGCCTCAAGAGAAGTCCCAGCAAGAGGTTGTTCCATGTGTCATTTGCATCATTTGCTCCTGGTGAGGATCGCAAAGCATCAAGTTGTTGTATCCTTCCCTTCCAGTAGGTACATTCACCTGGGAAATCTGAAATTGTCAAGCTGTGCCCCTAAAGGACATTGGAAGGACAACCACAATACCAGAGTAAAAGAGAAAGGTGGTAGGAAGATGGCATTGCAGAACTATTTCAAATGTGTTATGGATGAGAATTTTCTGTATTGATTTTTATATGGGCAACTGGCATTGTAATTGGACTAGTAATAGCTGTTAATTGTTTTTTTGATTGGATTGTGAAAACAATAATTTTATTAAGAATAAATCATGGTTCCATAAATATCATGCATTTCTAATAATAAGATTTTGAATAAAAAGCTTTATACCTCATTAGTGATTCATGAAGTCCTTGACATTCAAAGACCTGTCAGAACTCTAAAGAGATGATGACATTGTCCAAGCCTTAGACTGGAGGAAGGAGAAGTACTGGGTTAAGGGTGGCCTCTCACCTCTCAGCTGTGGTCCAACTGTGCTCACAGTCACAAGGAATAGGAAGGGTGGGAAGATGTGGACGAGAACAAGAACGGGTGACTGATGTGGGCTACCCAGAGATGCTGCAGAGGCAAGAGCCTGAACCATACAGTGCAGGGAAGAAAGAATAGTGAGAGACTATACTTAGAAGAATAGTGCATGGAGACTGCCCATGAAGGTTATGCTGGAAACTTGTGACTTCTACAAACAATGGAAAGGATCCTTTTATGTCTCCAGAAATGCAGTTAACAAAGAGAGAGTGTCCTGACAACAGGTTATACAAGACTAGTCAAAGCCATCATCAGACCCACCTGAGCCTCAGTCAGGTATGGCACACTAAGAGGGAGAGGCAGATGACTCCCAGTCACAGGAGAGTTTTACTTGCTGATCTGACTTGTTCAGTTCCCTTCTGACTTGAGATATTCTATGATTCGGTGAATTTCAGTGCTTATAGCAAAGCTAATAAAAATGCCTCTAAATATTTTTGAAGGAAATATTTTGAATCTTTTTCAACTTAATACCTGGCCACAAATTTTAAAGAATTAAAAAATAAAAACCCCAATAGATATAGAGCTTGTAGAGTGTGTATTGTTTTCATGACAGCTACAAATTTTTAGAGGTATCACAGAAACAAGAAAGAATGGTCATGGATGTGCCATTGCTATCCAATAGCCATTTTCCTTGTTGAGGATCACTGGTTGAATTGATGGAGCTGCCAAAGATGTTAGGCTGTACAATAGCTCAGCTGTTATTCAATGGCTTGCAAGAAAGGCAATGAAAAGATTCCTGGCCTTGTTAATCTGCTCTGATTTGTGGCCAACATTTACTGCAGAGAGAGGTGGTTTTTTAAGCCATAGTCTCTTTTTGTGGTTGTCTTTTTCTTTTTCTCAGTATAAGCACTTCTAACAACAAAACAGCATATGGACTCCTGCCGGTTTTTAGCTATGTACATGAAGGACACTGAAAGAGCCGCTTTTTTTCCTAATGCATTGTTCTGCATGTTGCAATTACAGGATCTTCAAACCAAATCCATCTGGAAGTCTTTAGCATATTTCTTACCATGTGTATATGTTTATTTGAAAAATGATTCAATTGTCTGTTTAATTCCTATGTCACTAAAAGCATTGATCCTGATGGAATCTGAATCATGAGCCATTTTGGAAGGGTCTGGAATATAGTCCCATAACTTCCATCTGTAGAACAAAAGTGTTGATCTGGGATTAAATCCATGTACATTCATGAAGTGTTCAGATGTCATGGTGGCAAATGCCATTAAAAGTCTAAAATTAAAAAAAACCCCTAAAAATGGCAAGCAATGGTGAAAAGATTTGCAGGAATATGTGGATCTTTTTGACTCAGAAAAGAATATAGAAAAAATGCCCAAATAACATTTGCTGAAAGAAAGTATCTTTATGAAGGTTTGTAGAGTAGACAGTTGTTCAATACAAGAAAGACTAGTGACATTTTAGAGTTTACCTTGTGTAGAACTGGCTTGAAAAAATGGTAATATGAACACTAAATACAACCACAAAGCTACTTAAATATATGATTTCCAGAAAAAAAATGAGTGTTAAACCACAGAAAGAATGGAAAGAGAGAGCAAGAAAGTCCGTGTAAAGTTTTCTTTGTGTGCTTTCAAATATTTATGACATAATTACTTTGGAAAGAAAATCTCACAAGCAAATCACATTCTTTTGTTTCTCTCTTTTTTTATAAAACTTCTGTTTTTGTTCGTTTGTCTTTATTATATAACTCCTTTAAATACTGGAAGGATGCAATGAGTCCTTCATGGAGTCTTCTCTTCTCCATGCTGGACAAACCCATGTCTCTCAGCCTGTCTTCACTGGAGAGGTGTTCCAGCCCTGATCATCTTCATGGCTCTTCTCTGGACTTACTCTAACAGGTCCATGTTTTTCTTGGGCTGAGGACTCCAGTGCTGGATACAGTACTCCAGGTGGGGTCTCACAAGGGTAGAATAGAGGGGGAAAATCACATCCCTCAACCTCCTGGCCACACTGCTTTTGATGCCACCCAGGATGTGATTGGCCTTCTGGGCTGTGGGTGCACACTGTTGACTGATGTCCAGCTTTTCATCCACAAGAACCCCCAAGTCCTTCTCTGCAGGACTACTCTCAGTGAGTTCTTCTCCCAGTCTGTGCTCATGTCTGGAATTGTTGACCAAATAAGTTATGCTCTCTTTTCAGCTATCCTTCCCTCCACCTGAGAAACCTATGCTATATAAGTTGCTCTGAGATCTAGAATTGAAAAAATATTTACAGCTTTTTCAAGTGAAAGATTTCACTGAACGAATGTTTTACATGTCTGAAGCTTTCTGGATCAGGACCTAATCAAGAGAATACTTAGGGGTCTTTCACTTGTCCTTCTGTGAAATTTTCAATGAGAATCTTGTCAAAATATTAAGTCAAGAGAATCAATGCCTGCTTCTTGGATCAAAGGAATGACTTCTGTAATAGGCAATTCTACTAAATTGCCAGATTTTCTAGAGACTTGGCACTAGAGTGGAATGCAATACCAAGTCACCCTTTACGTGTTCTACACGTGCCTGTATATGAAATGAAAGAACTAACCATTAAAAAACAAAAAAACAAAAAAAAAACCCAAACCACAAAAAACAAACAAACAAAAAACACCAACAAAAAGGTCCCTCAACTTTTTAAATTAACTTCACACTGTCAAACATACTACAAAAACACTGATATGAAAAACAGTAAGTAAACAATGTCTAGTCCTGAGAATATGATTTTATTTTATCAGGCCCTGTAGCACTGCACAAGGAATGGAAGCACTTTTAGTAAATTCAGAGTTCACTTCAATAAATGGTAGGTCACCCAGAATCCTTTCCCTACTGGTCCTTGCTTTCCATTAGAATTATGTAACTTCTCTAATTCAGTTTCTGGCTAATGGAGGTCTCAACTTTTAGAATGTAACCTTGACAAGGTATATCCACCTGCAGGAAAATTTTGTTTCATCTGATATTATCAAACATGAAATAAATGGATGCCAATTTTTTAGTCCTTCTAGATTTAAAGTAGGATTTTCCCTATTGTCTACAAAGATGAAAACTATTTTATGTACGAGGTTACTTCAATGATATATGAGACACTGTGCAAAAATGCTGTGCAATTCTGTGTGTGAGAATACCCTGTAATATTTTCAGTAATGTAATTTAAGGCTTAAAGTTTCTGTTTTTCCTTAAATAAAAGAGTTTCTATAGGTGAAAATTTCTCAAGTAATTAATCTAGGAGTCTTTCAAAAAAAAATATGAATATTTTTCATTCTTGGAAAATAAGAATAGTAAATAAAATCATTTATATTGTTGGAATAAAACTTAAAATACTTTATATCCTTAATCTGTCATCCTTATCTTTACAGAATGGAACCTTTTCCTCAAAGGAATGCAATTGTTCTCAACACTCTTGCAGTCTGTTAAACTGGTTTGGATGTGTTTCATCTAATTTTTAGTATTATAAAAGAATATTTGAGATAAGAGTGTAGTTATCAGAATCTCACTCTTAGATAAATAGAAGGAATTAATTTTTACTTATCTGAACTATCCTCTACAAATTACTGTTTCCCAGCATAAAATATAGTCACAATATAACCACCTTATTTATGAGCCTAAAATTAGGTGGACTAAATCCAGATCAAGATAGTTCACTACCTACTGTAATTTTTGTAGAAAAATGTTACCATAATTCTTATTAGAAATAAAAGGGAAAAAAAAAAGAAAAAGAAAAAAGTAGCATCTCAACAAACTTTTAGGAGATGACA
Source organism: Atrichornis clamosus (assembly GCA_013400975.1). Lineage (NCBI taxonomy): Eukaryota > Metazoa > Chordata > Aves > Passeriformes > Menuridae > Atrichornis > Atrichornis clamosus. The sequence goes on along the minus strand of WBMZ01012893.1, from coordinate 5,338 downwards.
TTCACTGGTAATTTGAAGGAGAAATTCAACCTGAAACAGGGTATTTGGTAATATCAACGTATTTTTAATATTTTACTTAGAAAGAAAGTCAAACTAATTGATTTAATTTTGCACATTAACTCCCAATAACAAAAATGTAAGGGGAAAAAGGGAAGTATAAATTAAATATCAATTATTCTTATATTTTTAGTTCTCTAGAGACAGATGTTGTGTTGATTTTTCAATAAGGTGTGACTTACTGGATTTCCCTTTTCATAAATTTTAGCAAATATAAGCTAACAACTTTTTTGTGTTGGTAGGAGTGAAAAAAAGAAAAAAAATAGTCATATTCTTTAGTTCAAAATACATTGTTAAAGAATATGGTATGTGAGTGCTTTATTAAGTACATGTCTGCAGTAAGCAAAAATGAATAAAAGATGGAACATATTACATGGACATGTTACTATGTATTTTCACTTGAAAATATTAAGAGTAATCAGAACGTTATTGCAATCAGAATGTTACAAATATGCATGTTGTCATAATAAGAGCACTGAAAAATGGTAACGGGAACACAGTATATATCTCTTTATCTTCCTTTTCCAGTAGATTAATTCCCTGCAACAACAAACTGCAGCAATATCTGGTTTTCTTCTTGAGACCAAAGGTCTGTAATAGAACTAGATCTTATACACCTAATTCCTTATTTCAGGACCTGTCTTACTTAGAATACTGATCACTACTATTGTTCATATGCTTGGGTATTTTCTTTTGCATTCATATTTTATGGACTTCAGCTTCATAATTTTGAAATCACGTGTTTATCATATAAATAATCAGTGGGCACTATTTGTTATTGCCTTCCTAATAAATATTTTAGGGAATTGTCTAATAGTCTTGCATTTTTAGAATTCATACTTTTCAAAAAAATTACTTCAGTATGAGATCATAATATATCTAAAAATGCTCCCTCTGAGCATTTAGGGCAGGTCAAGCTTATACTGAGTTCCATAATGTAATGAGATCACTGCACAGTTTAAACTGAAGAAAATGGTCATGGCTACTACGTGTTCACGATAATAATGTTATTACATACCATAAATTCAGCTTGTTCTTAGAATTATGGCAGAATACTCTGATATGAATCAGAAATATGGAGCCTACAAAGTGAGTGAAAGTCTAATTTTGTGAAGCAAATGAGACTAGAAAAAATAATGGTCTCAGACTTACTTCTTAAAGCAAAGGCTTGGATGAATTACGATAGCTGGTTTGCATAAGTTAATTCTAAATTCTGTTTACCTACTAGAAATATGGTTGGTTTTGTTGTTTGGTTGGTTTTTTTTTAATTGGGTGATACTTGCCAAATAAGGAGAACTATGTTGCCTAATAAAATTATATTGATCAATAAAAGGTTTACCTTTCCTTATATTCAGCTTCTGTAAAAACTTTGTATATAAGATAGCCCTTAGAAGATTGTTTCAGAGCGGCTGTTCAAATCAAATGAGGTTCAAATGCCTTTAATGTTATGATAATTAATTTTAAGGATGATAAAGATATTTAAAGGTCATTAAATATCTTGAACTTGAAATAGAAAATTCTCAAGAATACAGTGAATTATATCTATTCTATCTCATTCTGTATAATTTTGGCATATTGTGCTAGCAGTTGTCCCCAGTTGACTGTTAGCAGCCATTATATGTAGAACAGATTTCATAAAATTGAGCACAGTAAAATAGTTAAAAATACTGGCTAGAGAAAAGATAGGAAAAGAAGAAGTAATATAAAACTGAACCAGAAACAATTTTTGTGTCATCTGGTATGTCTAATTTAAGTATCTTATTGAGAGTCTAATTCACAAAAGATGTACTCCTGGGCCCAGAGCACCATCCCATCATATGAAATTCTACTTCTTGCATTGACTGATATATCAGTCTCTTGATTTGAAAAAAGATGAATTCTCCTTAGTGTAAAGCCACAAATAAAATAAAGAGTTATTCTTAGTACCCTCATTTTGTACAAATCTGATAGTTAGAGCAGCAAAAGAAGAGTTAAAATCCCAGTTCTTTCTTAGCCTAAATGGATTGAACCTGTATCTCCTACACCTGGGGAGAGTTCTCTAAGTACTAAATTAGGTAGTTGAGGCCCCTTGAGGATCCAGGTAACTGTGTTCTCTTTTATTTATACTGTCTCACAGCTACTGTGGTTTCAAGAATATATGAGTTGATGAAAGAATGCAAGAAAAAGCTGAAAAAAATTTATTTTAGGGAGTACTTATCTGAGAATTTCTTTCTGTTCTTCTGATTTCAAGAGCACAGTTTTTTAATCTGTCAGGGATTTTAGGATTTTTCAATTTAGGAATGGAGTGCAGCTTTTGAATATCAAGCTTTTAATAGCTTTTTAAAGCCAATGATTGTATAGCAGGAAAATTAAGACTGAAGAAATACTAGCTGACAGTTCAATTGAAATGTTACTGATCTCTAAAAAAATATCCAGAAATTAAAATTCAAATCTTTCTGTTAAATTCTGTCATGGACAAAAGGGAACATAGCATATATACATGGAGCTAACATTTAGTTAGACCAAATAATGCTTTAACATTTTAATTATCTATGTGTGTTATTTGTATGTATTAGCCAACTTACATATTTGCACAGAGAATCTTCACTAGGAAGCTTTTAAATAAATTAAATTTAAATTGAAATAAATTTTTTAAAAAGCCAAAACCCAAGAGTGATTATTTATTCTCTTCATTTGACATTGTGCTTTTCCTTCAAACGTCTGTCTTTAAAAAACTTCCAGATCTGAGGTGGAGAAGAAGGCAACCACTGAAATCATGGGTGTGACCCCCACCACCAGCCATCCCAGAGCCTTGCTCGAGGCTTTGGGGTGACATTTCTTCTTCCTTGGCCTGCTGTCGGCTCATCTGGAGGCATTGTGGGGAGGTGCAGGTGTCCCCTGTTCTGTGACACAAAGGGCTGATGTTTCTCCAGCCCATGCCTGTCAAGCCATTGCCCCCAGCCAGGCAGAGGCAATCACCAAGCCAGTTCCCATTGGGAAGCAACATGAGAACAGGAGGGGGAGAATCTGCTCCAACCATGTCTGACTGGGTTTAACCAGCTCCACCCGGCTCCATCCGCTGATACCACCCCTGATCCAGAGCGAGGCCTGCCCTGCGCTGCCCCTGCTGGGGCTGCAGCAGGCCCATCCTGTATTTAATTACTCACTGTGTTTTCTTTCATGTAATATATTAACTGTATTGCACACCCTCTCCAAATATGAACGTTCTCATAAACAATGAACCCCTTAACCACTACCCTCATTCATCCTGTGTTTTGCCCCCTGGTTGTTCTCTCACCCATATTGTCATATATCGACTCGGACGCAGGACTGCTGAAGTCAAAGTCAGTGGCCCTCACTCTGTGCTCTCCCCTTCTCCACAGACCCAGTTATTTTACCACAGAAAACGATGAGATTATCTACGTCTAGTTTACCATTTACCTTTGGACTACTCCCAAAGTCTTATCCTTCATGTACAGAAATGTGCCCCAAGGAAAACCACACAAAAGTTTTCCCATGAACTGAATGCAGCCTAAAAACTGTGCCCCGGTAACTACGGGGGAGGCCCCTGAGAGGGAGCCAAGATCTTCATAGACCTGCTTGTTGGCAGGACAAGGGCTAAGTTGAAAGAGGAGAGCTATTGACTGGAAATGAGACTCATGAAGGCAATCAAGGTGCTATTATGATCCGATTAGTGAGAGATGCCTTTGCCCAAACTAAGGTGCAAACAAGACCATGGGTCAAAGTCAATAATATGGATTTTATTAAATAGTAAATGTGAGGTAGAGAGACAGAAAGACATAGAAAAGTGGGGGAGGCGAAGAGAGAGATCGAGATCAAGTAGAAGATAGTCACCACCTGCGGGTCCAGCGGCATCCCACTGGTCCTTCTTCACTCTGGGCTTTTTGGTGGTGAGGGTCCCTGGGTCGTTCTTCTGGGCGTACCTCCTTTACACAGTCCAAGTTCCAGGTATCCACAGGGCACAGATGCCATTCACATAACTTAAGTTGATATGTGTATAAGCAGTTGTTTCCTTTCCCACAGTTTGCCACAGTGGGAATTTTTTTTCTGGATGAAGTAACCAAGATGTGCTAACCAGATCTTACCTCTACAAATCCTGGAATTAGAATCTTCCTGGTGCAAATTCTTCACTTTTTTGCTTATCTCAAGTTGCCACTGTGGTGGCTTATCTTATGGCAACTTCCTTCTGCTGCCTTGGCAGTATTTTGAGACAGGCACTCATGCTCTTTAAGTCCTTAGAGGTGCCCACAGAGGTAGGCTTCATGCTTGGGGGCCTAGTAGATTCAACTGGACAAATACTCAGGCATTCTACCGTAACCTCAGAGCTTACCCTGTTCTGAGTAGGAAGTTGGAGACCTCTCAAGGTCCCTTGCAACCTGAATTTTTTTGTGATTACATGACCTTAATTGCCTTTCTTTCAAATGTAGTACTTTTAAATTTTCTCTTCTGGGGGAAAAAACCCCACATTATAAACAAGTAGAAATAACGATAGCTATACCAAAGGGTTTTTCAATATCTTGCTGGAAATGCCTTTTGCTTTCCATTTGCAGGAAAAAAGATTTTATTATTCCTATAATAACCTGAAATTCAACCCTATGGGAATCTTTAAGTTTACTTTAGCACAAGCTTTTTGCTTATTTACTTGTTTTCTTTGCATGAGCTCACTATGATAATTTAATATTTATAGAAAACTGAAGCTCTTGTTAATATTAGTGTGAGGCATTTTTGAAACACTTACTTTCACCTAATAGATATTATGAAAGCGCATTGCCAATATGTTTGTTAAAATTTTAAACTAGATCTGGTCAGATTTACTCTGGCTAACAGTCAGGAGTCATTCAAGTCAGACCAGTGGTCTAAAGTGCAGTCCTACAAGACATCACACAATTCTAAGTCATTCAAAAAATGAAGGGGTCTTGTTTGGGTTTTTGTCGTTGTTGTTGTGGTTGTTTTCATTTTCATAGTCAGTTTTTTCCTGCTTCTCCTTGCTTCAGAAGAATAATACTTAGTTCTTAATTTAGACAGCAGCAAACTTAAAGCCCCAGTAACCTTCACTGATTTCTAGTCCCCAGGCTCATGGGTATATATTAACCAGGAAGGCATCCCCAGCATAGCCTATCATTTTAGTATGTGACAAGATGCCACTTAGTGAAATAGCTAGTAGAACAAGTAGTAAGAAGTAGAACAAGATGAAGGTCAGTATTAAATAGCAGTAAAAATATGAACAGTGAGAAATAAACCAAAACCAAGTATATTGCATTTCAGTGAAAAATACAGAAAA
>WBMZ01012892.1:93581-235386 GCA_013400975.1 Atrichornis clamosus | reverse complement strand
CCTCTGGGGGAAGAACGTTTTTCCTAAAAGGCAAGTAGCAATTCTTTGTAACTTCATGCAACAGATGACAAGGGCTGACCTCACGACAGCTTATGACCCTCTAATTTGTCATTATTATATGTATGTTTATTTTTACCAGGTATCAGCTGTTAAATCAGTCAATCAGTAAAATCAGTGGGCCAAATGAGTGAGTAAAGCAGGAATTTGGAGGTTGTTATTTTGTTCTATTACCTGTAGGCTGTCTCCAAGCAGCCTAAATTAGCAGACAGATTGTGAGTGACATCTCCTATCCCAGAAAATCAGCCCCTTTTTCTCTGGGTATCTGCTAAGTATTTTCTCTACTTTTGGATCAAAGCACCCAAAAATGGTTTGGGTCAGAAGGAATCTTAAAGCCCATCTAGTTCCAACCTCCCTGCCATGGGCCCCTGAGACCTGCCACTGGAGCAGGTTCTCTAAGCCCCATCCAACTTGGACTTGAACACTTCCAGGGATGGGGCACCCACAATCTCCTTGGGCATCTCGCTCCAGGACATGCTAGATGTTAAAATATGCTGCTGAGGACATAGCAGCAGCAGCAAAAAGCAGAGAGGTATATAGCTGAGAAGCATTTGGGAGTTGGGCTTCTCCAAACTGAAGCCCACTCTGACACTTGTACTAATTTCAGAGAGCAACCGGACCACAATCAGAGCCCACACAGCCAGGAAGTTGTGCTACACAGAACGTCGCATTTTCCAAAGCTGTTTATCCCTCTCCCTCCACCCACCATCATCCAGACAAGACAGGCTCTCTGTGGCTGACTTGCTAGAGCACCCGTTGTGCCTAAACCTGCCAGTATCCATCACAGACCAGCATTCAAACACAGTGGCAGAGAGACCTGGCTCTCAAAGCAACCAGCATGCTCTTAAGACGAGGAGGATGCTCAGCAGAGCATAGTATGCTCCAGCCATGGCAGCAACAATAAAACAAGAGTATTTCTTAATCCCACAATTAGCACGTGGTTCCAGCTATCATTGTCCAGCTGCATCACAAGGTCTCATTTGTTTCAAGTTGTTTCAGGCAGGTTTGTTGTCTCTGAAATCTTTTGATTCAATTCCTCCAGCCAGCCCTGCGCTCTTATGGGAAACAGTGGGAGATCATTCCATGCATGGGAAAGTGCCTTTGCTCAGGGCAAAATGTGCTGGTTGGTGAACCGAGCTGCATTGCCTTTGTGTCAGGATGATTTGAGGGCAATGTTGAAGCTTTAACAATGCAGAAAATAAATTCATATCTCTCTGTGTGTCTTCCCCTGCACATTTTTGTGGAAGGGGGAACTGGCAAACTTGAAACACAGAGGGGCAGGGGAGGTTTTATACAAAACTTCTGTCTGGGTGGAGAAGCCTGATTGCTTTAACCCTTAGAGACGAGGCAGAGAAAACAGGGGATCCCTGTACCAGAGGCCACCATGCACCAGTAGTTTTAACTGAAATGGAAAAAAATAAATCACTTCTTTGTTCACAGGGAGCAAAAATGCACAGCCTGAACCCTTGCTCAACAGGAGCAGGGGAGGGAGGAGGGCAGCCCTCTGTAAAATGGCACAGGGGTAAGGGCAGGACCAGCCTTCCCTACCCATCACAGGAACATCACCGGACACTGTGATCCTTTGGTGAGGATCAGCCTCGGGATGGTCAGTCACTAACCTCCAAGATCTCCCAGCGACTGCTTTTAGGAAACTCCCCTGACTTCTTCATCCACATCCTCAGCACCATCAAGAAGTCACTGAGGACCACAGTGCAGCCCGCAATTGTTTTAGGGGCGACAGAAATGGGATCAAACCATTGCTGGGGACTTTTTGGTGACGAAAAGAGGATTAGAAAGCTTGGTACAGACCTCACTCTCTCGTTAAAAGGCTGGGGAAGGAAGAGGGCACTGGTGTGGATGCAAGCCGTACCACACCACTTGTCCTCTCTGTTGGGGAGTGGGTCTGGCCCACTTTACTTACTGGTAAAGACACAGTCGTAAACCTCAGTGATGCTGAAATGATTTACATCCTCTGTTTATGAGGTCTTTAGCCTTGGGCTATAAAAAGAATCTCCTGAGATACATGGTCAAGTTTCCCTTCCTTTCTCCCTTCTCTTTTTTTTTTTAAACTCAAAGTGAATATCCTCTGTAATGATTTTTTTTTTAATATCCTAGTTGAATAGTAGGAGGAGAAACAGAGGGAGGTGTGCCTGTGTTTTTTCTTCAGCATGAGCTCCTAATTCCCATCCATGCTAATGGGACTGGCACGCATGCATCAAGGGGAGAAGAGACCCCTGAGGGTTCACAAAATATGCAGATGACTGGTTTTTAATGAATGCAAAATGTAAAACAAAAGAAGTATCACAGTCAAGCTGCTCATGCATAATAAAGTCACAGTGAAAAGGGAGCAAATAAATAGAGAAGTCTTCTTGGCTATAACCATCCTTAATATGCAATGGACAATTGGGAACAGCAGGCCTTCCGAAGCCCACATCATCAAATAGCAAGCACATTTTGGCAACATGAAACCATCTACAGCAGCATCTCTCAAGCTCCATCCCACCAAGTTATGGGAAAAATATTCAGGCCTTTCCCAATGTACATATTTCAGGGAACTCAAGAAGGTCTCCCCAAGGAGGCTGGAGAGCTCTGGCAGGATATTACATCGAGGCAGCAGAGTCAGAGCCTGTGGTGAGGGCTGCATGCTCATTAGTCCTTGTTTTGGGAGGGGTTTCCCCAGGAATTCAGTGGAGCAGAGCCCCAGAGCAGTCACGCTGCAGGACAGCATGAAACAAGGGAGTGGTCCCACCAAAGTCAATGCAATTTGTTCACTTGCTAATTTGGCATTCTGGGCAGCACACTTAATTAGACACAATTTGAGAAGTCCAGCATGGGAAGCTGCTCAGAAAGTTGCTGCTCCTTCCTCCTTCTTCTCCCAACAAACGCACGCCCTTCTTTGCATCTCTGCACTGCACAAAGGCCCTCGTGAGGTGAGACTTCAACTAAACACACATAACTTAATTACCAGCATCAAGGTCCAGAAATCCAGGTCGTGCCCCACCTCTTCCTGTGCCAGCCTCCAGCCCTTGAGTCCACATTCCCCATCATGGCCTGCTTGCTCTATTGGTGCAACCCCCAGTACAAAGTGATGGAATCATAGAATTATTCAGGTTGGAAGGAATCTTGAAGATCTTGCCCGACCTGACCCCAGCTAGGAGGAATTCACCTTCAGTCTGTGTATGGCATCTATATTCAAGCAGAGGAACATCCTATTCTTTGGGCTGAGGTTAGGCTTGTTGGAGGAATGTGAGTTTTAAAAAATCCAGATCCTAATTAGATGTGACCGCTAGAGCTTAGGTAAGTTTTCAGATCTGCTCTACTCTTTGCCTTACCCCTGTATTGAGGGGTTGAGTGGTCACCTAGAAATCCTTTTAAAGAGCTTTCCAGGGTGCATCAGATGAAGGGCAGATGAAGGCCAGCATGACCAAACCCCTCTACAGTAACAACACTTATCCTGTAATGAAAATATCAGTGAAAACACAAGGAAAGTTTACCACACCAATATACAGTACTGCAGAGACAAACTTAGTAAATCTCAAATAAAAAATTAAACCTCAAAGTAAAACCCCTAATAAAACAGTTTTCAGCACTTAGAAAAATCGGAGAAATGATAATATCTGTGCTCTGTACCAGGCAACTAGGGGAGAGATTAAAGAGAACACATGTATAAATGTCATTAGCATGCTAGCAGTGATATAAAAAAACCCTCCAACTTTTAAAATAAATGAGCTGCTACAAAATAAACTACCTTACGACAAAATGTACGTAGGGGATATACAAAGTAAATTAAAAAACAGATTAAAGCAACATCTGTATATTAACATTGTCATAAAACAACATAGTAGTAATAGCAGTGGCATGCAAAGGTATTATAAAATTATATTCTATCCAAGATGTTATGTCATCTTAATGAAACTGTACAGCCAATACATCTCAAGTATTATTCCTTTATGGTTCAGAAACACCCTGTTCTGCAGTTCTGCAGAACCAGGCCAACCTCAGTCCTGGTGCAAGGGGCACACCTGCTCACAGGCTTGCACAGGTGGTAGCCCATGCTCAGGAAAGACCACTGGTGCAGCCATTTGTCTTCAGCGCACTTTCTTTCTGTCACAAATTCCATTTTGCCCTCTTCTTACGCCCCTGATTTGGGAGATGGAGCAGGAAACATCTATTTGTCCCTGAGTTAGCAACAGGCTTGCCCGTGGCACACACAGGATGCAGCAAAGTCCTGCTCCACAGTTGAGTTCTGGAGGGGAATTTGGCACAATTACCATTTCCTCGTAGAAATGTTTTTTCCACCATTTAATCTTCTGACATACACTTCTGCTGATTCATTAAGCTGAAGACTCACTTGGTAAATTGGTAAAAACTCATTACTCGCTGTCATTCCCGTCCCTTTCCTTGCCTCTCCCTGCTGCCTCTGTTAGGAGACACAGTCGCGGATTTTTGTTTTACAAAATTTTTGGTGAAAGCCATTTATCATCATGGTTTTGCTAACTGAAAACCAGACTTGTTGATTTTAGAGGTCTTTTCCACCCTAAATGATTCTGTGACTCTGTGTTTTTGAGGGGAGACCCCCATAGGAAGAGGAGGTGGAAAACGGCATGGGATAAACAGCAATCCCTGACTGCCAGGGAGGAACGGGCAGACGTGGGCCATGTGCACACGACTGACCTGGCCCCACAGGGGAAACAGACTTGCCTGCATTCACCCCACCTCAGAGGAGGTGCTCACAGGAGACAGATTGCTTTGGAATGTGACCATCCCAGCTCCACTTCTCCCGGACGGAGAGAGACCTGCAGAGTGTGACTCGGTCTCTCCAAGCTCAGTGCTGCCCCGAGTCTCTCCCCCAGTGCCTTGAGTCTTTCAGTAAATGCCTAACCATTCTGTGGTTTATTGGCACAGATTTGTAAAAACACCTCAAAAGCCCAGAATTCCCATTTTTTTAAACTCTTACCATCAGCTTAAAGCTACCTACAAGTTGCCATGGGAGAGTTACATGCACTCACTTCTCATTTCTGCTGTTTACCAGCTGAAGTATTGAAATATTTATGTGAGTTCAAAAGAGTTCCAAAAAATTTACAGCAAAAAAATACACCAAGACCTGTAATATATTAAAAAAATAGAACAATATATAAAAATACACCAGTATCTACTATTCTGAGAAACATGCTTTAGGGGACCCTGCTGGGGGCTGGGGGCTGGACGTTCCAAAAGTGAGGACTCCGAGCCAAGGGATTTTCAAGGCTGGAAGAGCATCCCAGGGAGGAGTCCCTATGTGTTCACCCTGTTCCTCTGTCCTCCCCAAGGCACTGAGTGTTGGTCACTGTAGGACAGTGGTCTGGATTAATCTTTAGCTCTTTTGTTTTTGTGCAACAGCCTTACAAGGAGCAGGGCGAGCCAGCAAAACAGAAAAAGATACTCATTCTGCATTTGCAACTTCCCATTAATTTTCCATTACACGATGCTATGGCAGTAGAGGGCTGAAAACGTCTCACTGGATTAGGAATAAAATCTCATAGATATTATTAGCATCACACAGCACAAGAGTCTACATTTGCTGCTATCACTAACTTAGCACATTAATGACTTATGTAGCAAGGCTAATGCTATAAGAATTATGCAATATATACCATAATTGCTGAAGCAACTGTGTAAGGCTAATGAGAAAGCAAAGAGCCTGCCTATGTGATACGAGGATGGAGACTCCTGGTATCATGTGCCTGCTAGTTTTATGTGCCTTGTTTCCTTTCCAGATATTTATAAGGTACCTACAAAAAGAGAGGATGAGCAACTTTTGTACAGGCAGATATTGGTAGCACAAGGGGGAGTGGTTTAAAACTAAAAGAGGAGAGACCTACATCAGATGTTAGGAAGAAATTCTTTGGTGAGGCCCTGGCACAGGTTTCCCAGAGCAGCTGTGGCTGCCCCATCCCTGGAAGTGTCCAAGGCCAGGTTGGACGGGGCTTGGAGCAACCTGGGATAGTGGAAGGTGTCCCTGCCCATGGCAGGGGTTGACTCTGGATGAGCTTTAATCTCCCTCCCAACCCAAACCACTCTATGTTCCTATGCCTTCTCTCTTGCTTCCAGAAAAACAGCTGGATAAAGGATAGGGAGCAAAAAAGACTGCACATCAGTAGGTGTGAGCAAGGTGCTGTCTGTCTGTACTCAACAGGAAGTTGGTGGTGAGTAAGCCTTGCAGATGGCTGTAACTTGGCTCACCTGCCTTCTGCTCTGTAGGGGTGCCTGCAAAAAAAAGTGCATTTCTAAAGCCTCAACTGTGAGACTGTTCTTAATGCCGGGCAAGAAAAGTGCAAAGAAACCACGTCTCACAATAGCAAATCCAAGTTCACAAGCCATCAGTGGAGGGTTCACCTCCTCCAACACCTCCTGCCCCTGCCAAGACTGTGCATGGCCAGGTGGAGTGTGACACCCTCATCCCAGCAACACCCCTGCCTCCCAGAGATGTACAGTCACCTTTGTCATAAGACCTGCTGTGTGTGAGAGCCACAGGTATGTTTATCTCTAAGTCCCTGAACAAAAGTCATACAGAGATCTCACCCAGGTCAGCTCCAACTTTACCCACTTTAACCACACCCTGCTCATACTCCATCCACCACAGGCTTTGTGACCATCTCCGAAGCAAATCTGCTGGTTTTGATGTTGTTTTGGTTGCTTGGGTTTTTTTGTTTTGTTTTGTTTTTAATGCAATACCTCAAGTGAAATGCAGAAGTTTTAATAAGAGAGGAATGATCATTCAGTGGATTTCACTGCAGTGGGAAGAAACCAAAAAGGAGGGGTAAAAAATGGGAACATTTGCAGCTCATGGCAAGGGAAATGAAATATTTAATAAGCAAAACGCTGTATGTGCAAGGAGGGCTCCCCCAGCCCCCCGCTTTCTTCCTTGGCAGAAATTAAACAACTTTTACACACCACGTAGTCTTCAGTACAGTATGCTAATGATGTCCCTGATGCCCTCTTCATCTGATCAAACTTAATTGTCTGTGTCAGGCTGCCAATTAACAAAAGGATCTCCTAGAGTACCAACTTCCAGAGCTACCTTAAAGGTTAATTGAATCATGTAAGCCCAATGCTCTGGCGGACTCAACTTCAGGATCCTATTCTAACCAGGGGTCTGTAGGGGTAACAAATAAAGGAAAAGTTTAATTGCTAAACCAGCCAAATCTAACAGTCACATTAGGAAAGAAATGATCTTTCACAGCTTTCCCTCCTCCCTTTTTTTTTTTTTCCAGAGCTTTGAAATAATCTTGGGCTTTTTATATGTTTCAGGCTGTTTCTAGATTTCACTATCAGGGAGTAAATAGGAAGAACCAAACTTTGCTCTTCGATGGATATGCAAACTGGGTCACAGAAGATACCCAGGTAGATCCAAAAGTATGATTTATTCTTTAAATCACCTGTTATTTCCTGAAATGTTCCCCTATCAAAAGCGAAGTGGCAGTGGGTGGAGGGTCACAGCACGAGAACTGGGGGGATTCGGAAGCAACAAGCACTGCCATCGCTCAAGACATCACAGCCAGCTAATGGGTATCCCTGTTTCCTGTACATCTGCCTCCTTTTCCAAGATATTTGTTACTACTCATTTCTATTGGTTTCCCACTTTTGTATGAACATATTTTTGAAGTGTCTTTCTCGCCACAGGAGACTGGTACGGCTGTCTCAACGAGGGTGGACGGAAAACCGGTGCCACAAATAGGAAATACTCAATATGAAAAGAACAAGCCCTGTGACTGGGTTGAGAACAGGGACACCAAAGTCACACACTGGAGTTGGAATCCTCCATTCTTTGGGGATAATTACTTCAGTGGGGAATTCTGCTGTGTTTAGGCCAAATGTGTCATCATCCCTGTTTGCTTTGGTACCCCAGAGCTTGGATTTTAGCTCCAGTCTTATTTGTCTAGTCCCAAAACCAACATGGAGCCCCTTGGGGTCTTAAAGTGTACAAAACCATGAAGCAAGTGGTGAGAAATAAAAGAACTCTTAAATTAACTCCATGAGCATGTTAATAGTCCAAGGACCTAGCAGAAAAAGATATCTCTCATTAGATACACTAGAGTGTTAAGAAATATTATAGTAAAAAATGCCAAATAACAAACAAAAATACCCCACCAGGAAGATTTCATGAAGGCATCCAATGACAGTGCTTGGTCGAGCTCGCTTTCCTCGTGTCCTGCTAATGCCCCTGGGTGTCCGAGTGCTTTTCCCAAAGGGGCACAGAAGTGACCGGCATCTCTTTTCCATAGAAAAAATTAATGAGGTGAGGAAAATGGCAGTGCCAGGAGAGGTGGAGGTGTCATGGGACAGGGCTGGGGATCTGTGCCTGTCCCTTCCCAGCATCCCTCCACTCATTTCACGTGAGGGATTGGTTTCACACTCCCTGTGTGGAGGAGTGACTTGTAAAGGGATTCAGGGATGCTCATGGACCACACTGCCCAACAGTTCAGCAAGGAGGGGTTTCCTGCAACTGCTCTGGGACAATTCTCCCTTTTTCCCCAAAACAGCTCAGCAGGGTGACGTATCTTGGCCATCTCCCAGATGCTCTGATTGTCTCCTCACGTCCTGAACCATGGGTGAGCTAAGACGAGTAATACCCACAGCATGCACCTGCAAAAAAAAAAAAAAAAAAAAAAAGAAAAGGCTGTTCAGGAGCAGACAAAATACAACAGCCAAGATACTAGATTGGAACGAGGTGATTTTAAGGTTTCTCCCAACCCAAACTGTGCTATGATTCTATGATTCTATGAATGCATTTTAAAATGCAAATTCTAGGAAAAAGGGCAGTAAAGCTAGCAGAGCTAACACATATTTCAACCATGGATTATGTGACCCTGTAGGTTTTTATCCAGAATTTATTTCCAAACTCCGGTTTTATCCAGAATTTATTCCCAAACTTCTTTTATTTTCAATTTGACCTCTCCATCCTTTTTTTTTTTTTTTTAATGTAAATATACAATAGTCTAAGGCTTGGTAAAAGTTTCCCCTTGCTCAAACATTGTGCTACTCTTACATAACACCGCCTCTTCGCTCTTAGAAAAAATTAAGTTCAAAATCACCGTGCTCCTCCCATTTTTAAATTTTTTTTTTATTTTTTTCCCCTGGTTTGCCTTTTCCGGGGGGTACTCCGGCAGCTGCCTCTCCCTCCCACGGCCGCGCACGGTGATGATGTTGGTGTTTTGCACTGAGCTGACATTGTCTGCCTGTGAGCAAACAGCAGCAGACACGGCCGCCCCTCTCCCAAACTCCTGCAAACTGATCTATTATCAACGGCAGGGGCCTGCTGTATCGCTGGCGGGCACAGTAATTAATTTCCATGCATATCATTGCCAGGATCGCTTACTGATCCAGGGAGCAAGATCAGAGATGTCACACCATAAATTGAGTCAGAGCCTTCACCTCTGTGTTCAGCGTGCAATTTTACACGCGCTTGACAAAGTAACAAACAGGGGGTAAAAAAGGCAGCAGTTCCCCAGGGTGATGGACGGGGGGAATTGGCCCAATAAATTGTTCCCTGTAAAAAGCAATGTTTTCCTCATTAAAAGGCAGTGAATTCTCTATTGCTTTTCATTAGTTGTGGCCTTGCTAGACGTGAGGTTTAATTGGCAGTGTGTTTACAGGACGCCGGCCCCAGAGGTGAAGGAGACAAAGAGGCTGAAAAGAGATTCTTATTTATTAAGGAGAGGTGACAGGCAGCTGCTTAATAAGTTTTTGTGTGGGTCCTGGAAGAAGTTGCTCCATGAAGAATGGCTGTGCAGGTGTAACCCCTTCTGTGCCATTGCTTCATCCTTTTCAACCATCAGAACGTGATTTTTAGATACTTCTCCTTTTTGCAAGGAAAATAAAATAAGTAATACATTTTAACAAATAATAAAATAGCAACACAATGATAAAAACAGACTTGCACTGGTTTCAAAGGCCCTGATTGACTGCTCTGCTCTCAAGTACCTTTGAAATACTGAAGCATCCTCCTGCTGCTTGGTGTTTCTGAGAGAGTGTTGGGATTACCACCCTGCTTCTTATTTACAGGAGAGCACAGCTGCAAGGGTCAATCCCTACACACCCAGGAAAGTGTGAAAAGCCCATGGAACAGAAAAATGACAGACCTTCTCTGCTGTCCTCTGTGGGCAGCAGGGTCTGCAAGAAAGACCCTCAGCACAAACGCAGCCATATTAAAAAAAATAAAATTAAAAATCACATAAAGGAGTCCAAGGGTTAAAGTAGCTCAAATAGAAAATGCAAAAACCAAAGGTGCTCTGTAAGAGCAGAAGGGAGGCTCTCACCACTGATGTCCAGATTTAGCTACAGAACAGAGCTGAACAGAAATAAAAAAGGCTATTACTTGGCAAGCAATTGCCGAGTTATCTCTGGTACTTCTCTTAACAAAAATATGCATTCATCCTTGAAAGTTACACATAGAGTGAAACAAACCCAATTTTTTGGCAAATTCTGACTCTCTGCCTATCTTTAAAAATACAATACTGGAATTTCTTACTGATTAAACATGCAGCATAGAAAACAAAAATTAATTTTAAAATGCCACAAGTTCTTGAAAAAATAGGTCAGAGCATCTGCATGTCTGAAGGAGTCTAATATTAACAGTTCATCCCAAATTAGCAATCAGAGAAACTCCTCAGTTTTACACCAAGTGTGTTTTGCATCCCAGCACCTGAGACCCAAGATATTTTTGTTTGGTCTCCTTACATTTACCACAGCATCATCTAAGGTCATCTAAGACCACCAAGTCCAGCCATTCCCCCAGCACTGCCCAGCCCACCACCGACCCGTGTCCCCAGGTGCCACATCCACATGGCTTTTAAATCCTTCAAGGATGGGGACTCCACCACTGCCCTGGGCAGCCGTGCCAGGGATGGACAAATCTTTCAGTGAAGCAATTTTCCCTAATATCCAATCTAAACCTCCCCTGGCACAGCCTGAGGCCATTCCCTCTCCTCCTGTCCCTGTTCCCTGGGAGAAGAGCCCGACCCCCCCTGGCTGCCCCCTCCTGTCAGGGAGTTGTGCCGAGCCAGAAGGGCCCCCCTGAGCCTCCTTTTCTCCAGGATGAGCCCCCCTAAGCTCCCTCAGCTGCAAAGTGCAAATAAGAGCTCCAAACAATATTGCAAATCAATGTTCCAACACTTATCTCCTTTTCATACTTTTTTCTAATCAACATATTTAAGAGCAATACGGCCATCCTGGCACTCCACAGCTTGTTGTGATTACAAGAAATACTGGTGGAATGGGAGCTTTAAAATTAAGTAGCATGGAGTGTCCAGTAATTAATTTGATTTTTACATCCATTCTTTATTTAATACAACTTTAAAACTGTGTTAGAAGCTGGAAATGAGCAGTGTAGCATGAAAATGAACTGGCCAGGTTCCAAGTGAGGCAGGGATTAGCATAATGTTAAATGTTGAGGATTGTCCTCATCACTGAGCTTGGGAGGGGGTGGATGCAACGGAGGAAGAGATCTTCCTTGTGCTTCTCACCACGCACAGGAGATCAAAGCATGGTGCTGTGCCATGCAAAAAGAGCATCTCTGCTCCGATGCCGACAGAAGAGAGGGCAGAGAAGGAAGCAAATACTAGGGAGCTTGGAAGGAGACTGGAGTCTGGATGGGAGAGCTGGAGCAATGAGTTTGTGTTCTGCTTTGGGGACCATCACACCTGCACTTTTACTCTTCATGACTCATCTTGCATTTGTGCCTGCACGAGTTGCTGGAATGGTCCTATTCCCCAGGATCAAACTCTTCAATCTGTGTTTGAGGGAGATTCCTGTAGGAGCTGCAATGAGTTGTTTCCTCCTCTGACCCCATATTCACTCTTTCACATCTCTTCCACTTCTTCCCTTAAGGTGAGCTGCCCCAGTTGCAACATCACTCCTGTGATTCCCATCATCTTGCAGTTGCTTTGGCAGTAAATCTTTATGTGCCAATCCTCACCTTGTCAGCCAGACCAGAGCACTGATTGTCATGTCCAGTCATTCCTTGGACACCTCCAGGATGACTCCACCACCTCCCTGGGCAGCCCCTTCAATGTGTAATCATCCTTTCTGTGAAGAAATTCCTTCTGATGTCCAGCCTGAAGCTCCCCTGGCACGGCCTGAGGCTATGTCCTCTCATTAAAATATTAATAATCTATATAAATCTATCTAATAACATATAATAATATTATATATAATCTATATAGTATATTTTATAAAATAAAGATAAATTATCTGTAGAAAGACATATAAAAAAATCTCAAAAATTATTTCTGCAAGAAAAACAATAGTTAGTACAATAATACAGCATTTTAGCAATTTCTCCTAGAGTTCGAGTTGGTTCTTTAAGGTAACTGTAGGTAATCAGTTCCCAGTTCTCTGATACCTTCCATGTCCCTGCTCTGGATCTTTCTGGGGTATCATCTTCTCCATTTCTTACCAGATGTGAATGTGTTTGGGGTAGGACTTGCTGTGGTCGTTGCTGCTGCTCTTTGCTGATAAAGCACCTGTTCCTGGGAAGTTGCTTGCTGACAGTTTTGGAATGGAGGAGGTGCTCTTGCACACTCTCTGCTGTGATGATTCACGGACAACCCCAGTTTCAGGCTCTGGTCCCTCTGCTTTGGGGTTATTCAGGCACAGCAGATGGTCACCAGCCCATCGATGGGCTACCCGCTCCCTGCCTGGGCTAGCCAGCACTTGGGACTGTGCCTGTCTGCCTTTGGTGCCCTGCCACAGCCTAACCATGACTGAAGAATGAATGAACACCTTGTTAAAACCCTGAGGCCAAGCACAGGGGCTACACAAGCCTGCAGTAACATCCTCTTATCCCGTCTTCCTTCACTAACATTGCTTCTTCACTTCTTGATTACGTTGAACTCCTGGCCTTAAATTTCAGACTTTCAGCTGCCTTTGCTGTTTTAAAGCACAGCAGTGTAGCACAAGCAGATTTAATGGCACAAGCTTTTTGTCCTGCTCAGGGGTCCATGACCAGCCTGATCCAGTGGAAGGTGTCCCTGCCCATGGCAGGAATGAGATGAACATTAAGGTCCCTTCCAATCCAATCCACTCTGTGATTCTATGTGTAGCTTTGCAAAGAAGCTGTGCATCAAGACCCAGACCAGCAAGAGATGAGGAGGAGATGGAAAGGCCACGAACAGGACCTAACCATGTGCAGTCCAAGTGTGTGCTGGTGAGCCCTCTCCCAAGTGTGCACGTGCCGGCCACATGTACGGCCACGGGGCACACGTAACCCCGTGATTACTGTCCCACGGCCACCCCCGCTCATGCTGAAGCCAGCAGCAGCTCATCTAAGCTGTTTGGGTTTTCTGCTCCAATTTGTAAGAATGAAACCTCACAGTACTGAGTACCTAAACCAGGCCTCACAGGCCATTACTGCAACAGGCCCAGCTCCGATGCAGGTTCTTTTCCGCAGCTCGTACACGCGGTGAACAGCCACTAATGTGAATGTAAATGGCTGTTGCACTCCAAAAGCAGCAGCAATGAGCCCCGAGGAACAGCAACCCTTTTAGCATTTCTTTGCAGAGCATGTCCTGGCCTAAGGTTATCAAAATCTCTTCAGGTGCTGCTAATCGCAGTGAGTGGGTTTCGAAGCCAAGAGGAAAAGCATCGATTTTCAGATGGGCAATTGTTGCACTGGCTCAAAGTCTGATGCACATTGCTGTAGGAAACAGTGGAGTGGGATCCAAGCACATGAAAATCCATGTCTTTGAGAAGATTATTCCTTCTGCACACCTGAATGGACTCTTGATGGACACCTTGTGGACCTTGTTTTCTGGACGTCTAGAGGCCTACTTGAAAAAAGAGAGTTTTATGAGCTTCCTGAATAATTGAAGTGTTTTCTCCCAAAGTTTTATCCAGATGTCCCTGTTGGACTTCTTGAGGACCTTTGTTTTGGACACCTGGATGGAACCCCTGATGGACAGCTTGCATATCATTCTTGTGGACACCTGTAGACCTACTTAAAAAAGAGACATATATGTGCTTTTTGAATAACTATAGCATTTTCTCTCAGCAGCAGGACTGTTCCCTATATATGATATATAAGCATAGAAGAAATATATATATATGATATGTTAGCTGATATATGGGATCAAAATTAAATACATGACAGCCCCAGTGCTGGATGCATGGGGCAGGAGTGCCAGCATAGAAAACGCTTCTCTAGGTTATTTCTCCCAACACAAGGGCTGGTTATTTCTACTCCACTCTTGCCCACTGTCTATTGATTTTGGCTGTCCTTGGGTGATCTGTTCTCCAGATCTCACAGTGATTTCAGGTTTGACCTAATGGAGTGATAGAGGAAGGTAGGAGGGCTCCTGGACCTGCAGCTGAGCTCCTTTGTCCGTGCCTTTGCAAAAATCAGACCCCAGGCAGAGCTTTGAAGCAGCTTTCTAGTAAAACATGTGTCCATAGCACACCCAGGCATCACTTTGCAAAAAGCCCCATGGCTGCACCCAGCCTGACTGAACAAAAGCCAAGTTCACCAGTGCCACAGATATCTGCCACTGCCCTTTTTCACTCCTGTTTATTCATGGGATGGCCATTAATTGAATTAGGAGCAAAGCCAAGGTACTGCTGCCTGTGCACAGTCCGACCTGCCCAGAGGTGCATGTTGATGTTTTCCTTGGAAGAGTATAGTAATCCAAGGGGAAGTCTATGTTTTCAGCTGGGGAAGAGGGAATCACCATCACCCAGCACAGCCAGGATCAAGCCAATAAGAAGTTGTTGCTGCCTTCAAGCTCGTCAGTGAGCATGGGTCACAGAGGAGCACAGAAAGTCCCACCAGGTGCTTAAGAGGCAAACAAACAGATCACCTTTATAGCATTTACCTAATTATCCCAGCATTTACCAAAATATTCCAAGTGCCAGCCAAAGGAGATCCAGCAAAGTCGGCCTGGACCTGGTACAGTGGGACAGAATGAAGGGTGTCAGGGTTTGGCCACAGGTTCCATCCCGGGGCTTTGCCAAGGACATCTTCTTTGCGTCTAATCCTGGGTGAATGGAGCTAAAACTTTTCCACGTCAAAAGGAGACTATCCCATGCTGAATAATAAGGTGCTGAGGGATTCCTTGGCATCCAGAGAAATGCCTATTTTTTTTTAGTTAGGTTTCGGGTTGTTTTGTTGTTATTTTTTTTTAAAGCATGAGGTATCCCTGGGGGAGTTCAGTGGTGAGGTTTTTATTTGTTTGGGGGGGGGTTGTTTGTTTGTTTATTTGGGGTTTGGTTTTTTTTTTTTCTGCATGCACCCATGAACATTTAAGGATTTTTTTTTTTTAAACGAAAGTTTTAACACAAGGAACAGTAGCATGGCTCTACACTGCCACCAGTAATGAAAGCTGGGCTTGCCAGCCGTGAAGGCAGTTTAACCCCTTGGTCACACCTCGCCTTTTAATTCCCTTTGAATAGGCCTGATACAGCTTTGATGGAAAACGCACCCGGTGCATGGTTCAGAAGGCTACAGAATTGAGAGCTATTAAATACTAAAAAGACAAGGTGAGAAACAATTTGCAAAATCTCCTCTTTTTATAGACTGCAGCTATTGAGAAAAATTGAGTAAATTCCCCAGCTACCAAGACTGCAGTCTGTTTCAAGATTCCATCAATTTTTTACGGTACAATCAATATTTATGAATCCCCAAAGAAATATTGCAAAGAGAAACATGGTGAAACATTTTCCATGCAGTTGCAAAGATGTAACGTGGGGACCTAAATAACTTTTAAAATAATCTCAATGACAATCAAAGTGCCTTACATAGCCAATATGGTTTAATGTCAGTGTTTATATTAGCTCTCTTCTAAAAAATAGATGGAAAAAGGGAAACAAAAGTAAAGAAAATGTTTGCAGTTTAATCTCTCCTAAAGAAGACATTTTACTATAATAAGTATTCTGTAATTTGGTGCTTAAAAATTCAAAGGAAGTGTCATATTGAAAGTTCTTTGATTTTTTTATGCTTTAAAAATATTCACCATCATGCAAGCAATGGATTTTTCAGTCAGCTGGAAAAAGAAAAAAGATTTCTATAAAAACTAGGAAAACAAATCCACATTCCTTTAATGGCTACTTTAGGTTTAATATCTAAACTTATTTAAATAACTCTGAACCCTCCTGCTGAGAAATATTGAAAGTAATAGATTCCTTTGTGTGTAATCTCCATTTACATGTAGAGTTTAATTTCCCTCTGGGCAGAACCTGTGTAAAACTTGCCTTGAAATGTCCCTCTGTAAAAACACAATGTTTGGGGGGATGCCTTTTATTTTATTTAAAATTTATTTTGCACATTGTAAAAAGCAAAGAGCCAACTCACTTCAGATCTGCCAAAATGGTGACTATGGCATGAAGTTAAAAACCACTGATCACAGTAATTGATCAAAATCTACACCCCAGATGCCCCAAAATGCACCCAGAAGCAAGCTCAGCCCTGCTGTGCTCATCACACACTTGACAGGTCTCTCCAGTGATGCTGGTCCCTCCAGGAGGAACAGTTTTATTATAACATTTCTCCAAGGAATTCAGACAGAGTTTGATTTTTGGGTGAAGTGATTCTAAATTTTAAGCCCGTCCCTTGATGTTTGGATATCCTTTGACTCCTTCCCTCTTTTCAGTTCTGCCCCATCTGACATCACACAAGTTTTAGCTAAAAATAGTCTATTGTGCACACTTTTATTTGGTTGCTATCATTTCTTTTTTTCTTTTTCTATTTCTTCCTTTTTTTCTAATTCAGAGGAGACAATAATAGGAGAGATCCCTCTTAAGGAACCAGAAACTTAAAGCATTTAATTACCTAAACCAAAGTCTTAGCTTTGATGCCAATATTTTATTTTTAAACATTAACGAGGGCTAAAGTGAGGAAATCTGATGAATTTGCAAAAAGCTTTCAGTGAGGTTTATTTCCCCAAATTAATCAGGCAAGTTGCAATCCCAGCTATTTATAAGTCTAGTTAAGTGTTGTTCCCTTGTGAGGTGCCTTTTTTTTCCCCCTTCCCTTCCATACTTACTGAGGTGTCTCAGTTATTCAGTCTCTTACCTAGATATCTCGTCCAGGGGAATCTCGGTGGGAAGATCTGATATCTGATCTGTTTCTATATTTAATGGCATATTTCATCATGTGGGAATATTTTATTTGACAATCTCCCCTGAAACTATTTTTTATCAGTGAGCTACATTCAAAATAGCCACATTTTAAAACGTGGTTTTTGCTGGAAAATATAAGAAAAAAAAAAAAAATCTGTTCTTCCTCGAGGAGGATTACACAGGATCAGTCAGAGGGAGAGGGTGAGGCAGCAGGAAAAAATAGGGCTTGTCCTCAGAAAACTTTGGAACATTATTTAATCAAAAAAAATTCCTCTGAAATGAAGGTACCTGAGAATGGAGATGACCATGGGAAACATCCACAGTGAGGTGACCCATGGACACTGCACCATGATGAAATAGGGATACCCCGGCCACCTGCACCCTCTTCTTACAGACACTATCAAGAGCTAAAATCTCAAATTTTCTTCAACCTCACACAGCTTCCCGGTTTATAAAATACATACTTTTTTAAACGCCGACCCCGCTGGGACAAAAAAAAAAGCCCCAACTATAAAGCTGCAGACTGTTTTTGTGATAGAAGCCCCCCAGTCCACCCAGGCAGCCAGGGGCGACTTGGCCAATGTTTAATGAGTTTACAGTGTTGCATATCTCTTTATCTTTTAATCCATTTAATCAACAAAATTTCCAACAACAACAACAACTAAAAAAAAAAAAAAGACGAAACAATAACAACAAAAAAACAATGCCCCCAATTTGTGTTTTGTTTGAGTGCGAGTAATATTCATGTCTGCATGAGGATGGCATGTAATTAACATGTCATAATCAAAATGACTAAGTTTGACACATTATAATCACTGCATGGAGATTATAGCATAGCCACAGGCGATCTGCACAGCCTATCTTAATATCATTTGCATAATGAAAGCATGGTGGCAGTAATAGCTTTTTTCTCTTGTTATCATAATTTCACCCAGGGCTGCAAAGGGCTTTGGTACTGTCAGATGTTGCCTGTTAAAAGTCGTTGCGTGTTGAAGACTCCAGTCCAAGTGACCTGAGTATTTCCATGCGCGCTGTGGCCACATGGCTGCATGAAAATACTTTGAAATGGTCTTTTTTGCCCTGATTTCCCAGAAAACATGTGTGCACTTCTATTTTTTGGGATCCCGATGGAGGACCTGTTTCTTACCTGGAAGGCTCCTGTAAACTGGAATGAATTTTCTGGGCGGCCCCCAAATTTCCTGTGCATCGGGAATAACAGGACATGCTGACACAGCACTTTTCCCAAAATGTCCATGGAGACTACCTGGATGGTGATGCTCCAGCCTGGCCACAGCACCTCCACAGAGGATGCCAGCAGTGCTGCTCCGCTCTGACCTGCCTGGAAAAGAGGAACCATGTCGAAGCAGCTCTCCAAAGTGACACCAGGCTGGAAGGAGGTCACTTGCCCTGAATGCAGAATGGCACATGCCCCAGTGACCTGGAAGGTGAGCCAGTGGCCACTGCTTCTGTCTCCTTAGATGGTTCCTATGCAGTGATAAGAGATCAGCACTGCAGAGAAATGTCTGCAGACCTAGGGAAAAAAAAAAAAGGGAGGCTGAGTATTGACCCCAGGTCTAGCAGAGTGGCTCAGGTTGATGTCCCATGTCCCCATCGTGAAAGCAAAGCCACGTGGTGTGAGGGGCTGGTAAGGAGCAACCTGCTGCCTCTTTGCATGCAAAATGGATGGCCTGGAGCAGAGGGATGTGCTTTGAATTGCTGTGCCACCTTTGACGCAGGAAGGTCTCAGACCCTATGCTGACACCATAAAGGGTCCCACCATGGGAGGGGTCCCAGCACCTACCAGACTTTGTCTGTCCCCCACAATAATGGAATGGGTTGGATTGAAAGGGAACTTTAAAGGTGATCTTGTTCCAACCACCCTGCCATGGACAGGGACACCTTCCACTAGACCAGGTTGCTCAGAATCCCATCCACCTGATCTCGAGTATTTCCAGGAAGAGGGCATCCATCTCCTCTCAGGGGAACGGAACCCACCTGATGACCACAATGCCTCTTCTTCCTGGCTAAACCAAACTCCTAACACCCAATAAAGGCAAGCTCCTGAGCTGAACCTCGTTCTGGATGTGAACGTTGTGCTTCCAGTTTTACCTTAGCTCTGAGTAACACTTGTAGAGTTTAATCAGGAGTTCACTTATACCAGTAATTCTGTATTTTGTAATTCACAGTATCAGGCTCTTCCATCATTTCTACATTGTTCAGCCGCTGTACAGTCCAACCACATTAACACACAATGATCCTGCAGACATTACAGCATTAGGAATTACTAATTTATCTTACAGCAAAGAGTGTTGTGGTATCTTGTGTAATATAAACTGATACAGTCCTCCCAGATACACTCAGGAAAATTCCTGGAGAATTTGGAAAAGACTGGAGCAGATGAGCTAAGTAGTGTGTGCAGTCTCCCAGCAGATGAGTAAAATAGTGTCACATACACAGAATTTCTGCAATTATTTTTGCATGGTGTGCTCAAATAAATATATTAAGTTTTGGTAATAGAATCAAGTTTCTTGCTTTTATCCTAGCAGAGATATTATGGTGGCTCTTTTTATTTAAGTGAAATTTTTATCATATACACGTACAAAGAGTAAATGTGCTTTGTGAGGTAATTTTCAAAGTGTGATGGTATCAGTTAAAAGATCAGAAGTTTTCCCTAATCTGAAATTACCCAACCAGACATACAGGTCTAAACCCATTTGTCCTTTAAAATGCCAGTCTTGCATATGCACCTGGGTAAAAAGACAGGACATGCAACATTTCCTAAATACTGATATATATCTATAGATAGATAGATAAAAATATAATTTCAGAACCAAAGCAAATTACAAAATAGAACATTGTTCAGAGAAAACTCATGTGATGAGTTGAGGCTGGTTGCTACCTTCCACTTCTTTATCAGAGGCTGCAACATTGCCCCATTCTTTCAGGTGCCCATCCAGGTGTCTGAGTGCTCTGTAGATTCACGTGGAAGCAGCAGGACCCAGGATAAACCCCAATTTTCCTGTGACAGTCACAGCTGCCTGCAGTAGTTGCCATGGGACAGCAGTGAGAAGCACTGAGGCATGCACAGGAGCTGCTGACTGTCCCCAGACATGTAATCCTTTGATGCCTGCAAGGAATACATATTTTCCTGTGGTCAGGTGTTCATGTAGCACCATCCCAGCTCATTAAGTGGAGGCCCCAAACCAGAGTTTTCCCAGCCGAGGGAGCAGGAACAAAACTGCCTTCAAGAGTGAATGATGCATCTTTGAAAGCAACAGAGTGGCCTTCCAGGAGAGGTTCAGTGAGGGGCTTGGTGATACACCTGTGGGAGTTCAGGCTGCTGTAACCCAAAACTGCTTTTGCTCTGGTTGTGGGCACCTCATGATGACTTCTTGATGATTCTCAAAATGGTTCCCAACTCATGAAACCTCATATCAAACCTGCAGTGTCCCACAAAGACTCATTCATCTCTACCTAGACACTGGGGGTTTCTTTCAAGTAAAGCCACTTTTGAATGACAAAATAGAAATAGGTGTCAGTAACACCTGACACAGAGAAATGCCCACTTACGCTCCCATACTGGGATGATTGCTCACATGATTTCTAAGCTGCTTACAGCATATTTCTATCCTGAAGATGTATGGGACAAATAGACAAATAGACAAAAAATATTTAATATGGTATATAATATCCACATTGTTTAATATATAGTATTTATACTTATATTTTATATACCAGATATTTATCTTCTCTCACAAAGAGGCTGAGGAGCTGTTTGCAGCCTTGTTTGGGCAACCTGGTCTAGTGGAAGGTGTCCCTGCCTATGGCAGGGGGTTTGGAACAAGATGACCTTTAAGATTCTTGCAACCCAAACAATTCTATGGTTCTGTGATTCTAATTCAAAATCTCTTCTGTTTCAGTGACTATGTCCCAACAGATGTAAATTAGACAAGAGCACCCTGAGATCCCGACTGAATTGCACTCAGCTCCAAAGCCCTGTGTAATAAGAGGGAATTCATGCTCCAGAAAACTGGTATTTTAGACCCACAAAGGCCTGAGATGGAAAGCAGCTGGGTCAGGCTCATAGGCTGGCCTGGATGGGGCAGGATGTGACCAGGCACCGTGGGTCATTACATTGCCCTTGCCAGCCACACCTCATCTCACAGAAAGGGTTGGTGAAAAGTGCCACATTTTCAATCCTGCCACTGGGGTCATCCCAGCCTCCTGGTGCAAGCACTGTGCTGTTGTCCCTTGTGGATAGTCCCATTCCCATGGTTCACCCACAGAAGTAGGCCACCAGAGGCCTGCACCTCATAAAACACATTCCATGCTGAATGCTCCAAAGTTCCATCAAGGTGGGGTGGCCTGGGCTCTGAAAGCCCCTTCCAGGGCTGGGACACGGTGAGTGAGGGTCCTGCCCCCAGTTTGGCCTCTGGTGTGTTCCCTCTGGGGCAGCTGCCCACAGCGATCGCTGCCGCGGCTTCTTACGCTCCCGTCCTTAAGTCGGACTAAAGTCAAAGCCCATCTCGCTGTCATAATTCCAGTAGTTCATGTGTCTTATAATCACATGTTTTATGGTTAGTAAAAATGCCCCATGGGAGCTGATTAAAGGTTTATGAGAACCAAGAAAATCTGATAGGATTTGGTTTGAATCCGACCAGTTTTTTAAGTTTCCTATCCATAAGCTTTTAAGTACTTACAAGCCATTATTTCTGTCTTTGATGCAGTAGGGTTGTTGTTTTTCCTTTTTATTTCCTTTTTTTTCTCTTTTTTTAGCCAGAGGGAGGGGTAAAAAAAAAAACAACATAAATCTCAGAGCAGAGATTTTAAAAAATGATTATCAGATTTGGGTAAGATTTATCTTCCTCTTTAAAAAAAGCTTTTCACAATCACAATATAAATGCATTAGCACAAAAGCAGTCTAAACTCACATTCAGAAAGATACAGCACTCTGATATGGGACTTCTTTAGTGGAAAGTACCTGGAACATGAAAGCAGCTTAACTCTTTGCCTGCTGGGTTTTCACCCAGACCTTGCCATATTGAAAATTCAGCATTTCAAACCCATGAAGTTGCTTCAGTGGAAAGTCTTTCCTTGGCAGTACCAAGGGTTTGCAATGCAGCAGGTACACTGACTCGTGGTGCACGTGAAGTTTGGGATGTCTTCCACACCAAAATATCCAAACTAGCTTTTTAGTTCCACTAATATGGAACAAGGCTTTTCTTGGCTTTTGACAGGAAATATGGAAGCATCACCATTTCATCCTGCCACTGCAGCTGGTCAGTGCAACCAGCTTCCAACCAGAGACAGCCAGCAATTGTTAATTTGAAGACACTGGCCCTCCACCAAACCCATCTCAGGTGTCACGGCCTTAGAAGAGGCTCTGATGCAGCTTATTTAGTTGCTTTTTACTACACCCACTTGCTGAATAACTTGGCCAAAACACATTGCTTCTTCCATCACAGAGGGAGCATCTTCATGCTCATTTTTCTTTCTTTTCCTTCCCCCTCTTTCATATGGGAGACTTTCATATGGGCCTTGCTCTATGTGGGGAATTACTTATTTTCCTGCACAGTCTTGGATTCTTCCCTTCTCACAACAATTAAACATGCTGCATTCCAATCAAAATTATTGTGTCATTTTAAGGCAGTGTAAAGGAGACAGGCTGAATCGGGCATGATGAGCTGAACTGAACCTCTGATAGGGTGTCAGCAGTTACGTGGGGGTCAGGATGCCTTGGTTCTGCATCCAGCTTCTCTGAGCAGTTTGGGATGAGCCTCATGGTATTTCACCTCATTTTTTTCACCTGAAGAGGAAAGGGAAAGAGTGCTTGATTAGGAATGCTGGTGAATGAAAAGATTGCAGCTGCTGAAGGGACAGAATCTGAATTCACTGATGTTTGTTCACTTGACTGGCACTTATTTGCCAGAAAAAAAAATAGAGAGAGAAATTCACACCAAAAAAAACACTTGCAAAGTGCTTAAGAAAAAACATAGAGGATGGTCTTACAGGAACACAATTTTCTGCAGGATGTGGGATTACCATCCCTTAGTGTTTACCACTGCTCCCAGTCTCCTGTTGGTGTGTGCAGGTGTTTGGGGACCGGCAGCACCAAAGGAAGAGGCTGGGTTCAACCTGCATCACTCCCAGCACTGAAGACACAGAAATATTTAAGCTTTTGCATGCTCTATCCTGGCATTCAACAGAGAGCGATGCCAACTTCTGGAAAATAGAAGAGCCCCAGGGCAGGCTAATAACAGCACTACTTAAGAACGTAAGACAATTATTACCTCCAACTGTGAAGGAGTCTGAGTAATTAAAAAGGGTTCTTTATTTTGATTAAAAAAGATTCCTTTCAGTCTGTTTGAATCTTTAGTAAAAGCCCCAAACGATATTTTTAGATGCCAGAAAAGGCACTCTGCAATTGATGAAAGATGCATAGCAAACTCATTTGAAAAATTTTCCTATTATCATCATCATATTGTCCAAAATCAATTAATTTCTCACTCTTTCACCCAGATCACTTCCTAGAGAATGTGAAGGTCTAACCCAAGTCTTCCAAAATCTTCTTTGGATTAACAGAAATCCAAAATTAATTTGGTTTAATTACTATAAATTTCCTTCCCAATAAAATCTCAAGAATTTCCAATCATGCTGATTTATTTGAGTAATTAGAAAGCCATTCACAGATGTCACACTGTTAGGTAGTGTGGATAATGTGGGTTTTGCTTAACTGGATCCTGAGACCACAGCACTGTGAAGAATGACAACTAAAAAAACTCCAGTAAAAAGCAGGAGAATAAGGGAAGGCGAGCGGCACAACCTCGGGCAGTGCTGGTAATTCCAGTGGCTTCCCATGGGAAACTCCTTTCTGCCCACGGTGCCTCCCTGGGCCTGCTGCTCCAAAATAACTTGCTCTGGTCCTTACATTTTGCACCAGTAGGTCTTGAGGGGCTTTGTAGCCATTCTGATTTTACAGAGGAGGAACCCACGGGTCCTACAGATGATGCGTCTAAACCAGGGTCACCCCTAAGGAAGGTTTCAAAGGTAAAAGAGGAACTGAAGGGAGGCTTGCAAGAGGGTTGGATGGGTCCTACTTCTCCACAGGGGAAGGTGTTGCAGACACAGGAGGCCCCATGTCCCCATAGGCTCATTATTTCATGAACCTGTAGAACAAATGGGATCGTGTTTTCTTGCAAAGTTGTTTTTGCAAAGCAGGTGATCTGTACTTGTGCCAAGGGGGAAATCATCCCACCCTCCTTCAGACATCAGTGGCTGGGCTGCTGGGAGTTGAACTGACCACTCTGTCCTTCTGGTGGAGAAAAACAGATTCATAAGGGCAACTCCTCTGACCTCATAGGGGTCCTTGCTGTACTTGTGGAAAGGTTGAAGGATCAGGGAGAGTCTGGAAGAGACCCTTAATTTGTTTTTTCTTCCCACTTATTCTCAGGAAAGTGAATCCTCAGCTCAGCTGGTAGATGGGCTCTTCCTCAGGAGAAAAAAGTCCCTGACTGTTCTTTACTATCCTTTGTAAGAGTTCTGGAAGTTTCAGGAATTTAGAAATCGTCAAGACTAATGCATTTCAGGTTCTCCTTCCCTCCAAGTGAAGAGGAATATTTAACACACCCTCTCACAAAAGCAACACACTTGATTTTCATTAGAAAGGTAATTAGTGAATTAAAAGAAAGCATGTGAGAATCACCAAACCTGAGAGGAATTCTTTACCT
The DNA here is from genome assembly GCA_013400975.1 of Atrichornis clamosus. Classification (NCBI taxonomy): domain Eukaryota; kingdom Metazoa; phylum Chordata; class Aves; order Passeriformes; family Menuridae; genus Atrichornis; species Atrichornis clamosus. Next base: position 210,514 of record WBMZ01012892.1, on the reverse strand, counting down.
TGGTGCAGCAAATACAAATAGCGGTTTATAAGTGGGGAAAAACATATTTTTAAAGACTCAGTTTTGAGCTGAATCTAACAGCTTAAATCTGAGCCTTGACAGTGAATTTCCCCTTTCCTCAATCCTCTCTCCCCCCAAATTATCTTGGGTTTATACATGCCACTATTTGACTAATAACATAATATTTAAATACCACAGTAATCTTAGCATCGTAATCCTGACACTCACAGGTTATATTAAATAAGGGTCAGCTGAAGAACATGGTGTTGTCCAACCGCCCGAGGCTGTCAGACATCCTCAGCCATAAGAAAATCATCTTTAGTTTTGGCTTGAGCCTTTAATGGCTCTGAAAGCTGCTGCTTTTGTCTAAATACACACATTGTGCAGCAGTTTAGGAAATAGGTGAAAAGGCTTTAATGGAGAGATTAGTGCTAGACATTGTGAAGCTGCAACTAGGTCATAAGAGATTTCAGAGGTCAGGAAATTTTTGCAGGGCTTAAGTGTTTTGTAATGTAGTTTAGTTTGCCCCTGGACTGGGGCATAATGCATGCTTCAAAACTTGATTAGCATTGGTTAAAAATAACCAGGCTGGTACTCTGGGCTAAGAGTCACTTGACAAACTCCAGCATGCACCAGCAACTACTCTGGTTTCTGCAATCATTTTAATGGGTTGGGGTCAGGTGGGGCAGAAAAGGCAATTCTTGCCAAAGGAAAGGCCACCAAAGTCAATGAATCAGAAAATCAGACAGTTAGCAAAACCAGATGCTTTTTGTCCCTCTTGTGTAGTCATAGTTTCCCTAGTCTTTGGTCGGATGGATCAGGGAACATCTCATTAAAAAATTATGTACCAACCATTTAAATAAGGTATTCACAGGGAAAGGAGGGGTTTAAGTGCAGAATGAGCCTTCCGTGTAAAATCAATGCTGTTAAACTCCATTACTCCATCTCTCCTCCATGCCTGAGTAACCCCCTTTCCCATACCAGCCAGAACATAAACAATGACCCCAACCAGCACCAGCAACAGGCAGAAAAAGAAAGAATCTATCCTTCAGATGAAACATTCTGGAGGAATATTTAAAAAATAATACCTCAAAGATATTGGCCTTTGTCCCTTCCACTGCTCTTTAGCCTCCTCTGCCCAGTTTTCCTGTTTTCTACTCCCACGTTTGTGTAATTCAGCAGAGGCTCAAGGGGAAGCAACAGAGACACACCAGTATGGGTGAACTTGAAATCAATCAGTGTCAGGTTGGTGAGAAGCCACTGAAGTCAGCCAAAGCACAGATCCTGACATCTCTGTGCATTCCTACTTACATGCCTGAAATGAGACCTTGGTGCAAATTTATTTGGGTATAGAGAGCAAGTGGGTAATCAATAACCCATGGTCATTGCCTGAGAACAGTAGTTCTGAAGTTTGAGGGGGAGACATAAGCTGTGCTCATAGACAATAAAAATAGCACCTCAGAGTGTCTTGTCCATGTTCAAAGGCAAGTCTCACTTTGGAGCAGTTTCTCAGAGAATTATCTGCAAAAAATTGTGGATTGCATTAAACAACTTTGAAACCAAAGCTTGTAAGGAGTCACAGCCACTCTGGAGGAAGACTCAATGCTGAAAAAGCAGCTTTTGTGTGCAAAGGAGAGACTGGTCCTGGAGTGTTGAGTACACCCTCCAACCCTAAAACTAAAGAGAATGAAAAATTAACTGAGACACAAAAAAATCCCATGAACTATTTGAAACTGGAGAAAACTTCTGACAGAGAGCAAGAGCTCCATGCATTTAACATATCCAGAGGAAGCGAGGAATTACTACTCTCCATCCGGGAGGGAAGTACAAGATACTAGGCAAGATCTGCAAATCTACCAGAAAAGATGCAACAAAAATCCACGTCTAGGAGTGAAAAATAGGAAATTCGCAGCATGGCGTTAGAAATCACTGGTAATTCTAAAATTAATTAACAATGCATCAAGTAACAGCAGTGTACCAAGGGATATAGTGGATTCACCACTGATTGATGTCTTCCAGCCAAAAATGTGGTTGCTTCCCAGCAAGATATACTTCAGGCAGACACGAGTTCTTGGCTCAATCAAGAAGGTCACCGGACCGAGATACAGAGGAAGCCAGACTGGCTGATCCTTTCTGGCCTTCATAAATCTCCAACATCCTTCCACAGGGACTTGCCCTGAGATGCAAAAAGATACATAGACTAAGGACAAAGTGTTGGGTCAGCCGTGTACATCTTTGTCCGTGACTTCTCTCCCTCCTCCCAGCTGGGCAAAAGGAATGGCAGCAGCAACCATCAAGCTGAGGGCCAGTTTGGTTAAAAACACTGATAATGCACTTCCAGTTCTTTCTTCAGAAGATCATGCGGTTTCTCAATGTGTGAGGCCAAAAAAGACGTGTGGCCCAGTGCATTCCTGACAAAAGCATAGATTCACTAAAGCTTACAATTAATATTTAATACCAACAAGTCTTCTGTGATGCTGTGCGGATGTAAATAAGTGGAGAGAATGTGATATTTACCCCACTATAAAACATTCATGAGAGCTAAGCTATTTACAAAAGCTAAATACGACACTGTATTTACTGTAGGTCACCTCCTAGGGTTAGAGATGAAAAGTTTTTGGTCTAATGGAAAGTAACATAATACACCATAATAATACAACCACTGTCTCGTCTGCAAAGAAATATCTCCTAGCTCCCTCTTTCTATTGCAATTACAGGTGGGTAAAGCCACTTTATGGGGAAAGAAATAGTAATAGTAATAATAATAATAATAAAAAGAAAAACAAAAGGAAAGGGTGCCCTAAGGGGACTTGATACCTCTTGCCTTAAGGACACTCGATACCTTGGGCTTGTTACACTGTGTGCTCTCCATGCTCATTATCAAACTTCATCATGTTCATGCAGGAACTCAGGTCAGCAGACAGGTATGCGGGATGACTTCACTTTAATTGAAGTTACACTATCCCAGGATTGCCAATTAAGTATCAAAGTGCGTTGACGTGATCTGGGGCTTTCCTTCTACTCCAATAGAATTCAAATTCCCCCTGAAAAAGGCTCCTTTGTATATACCCAAACCTGCAATCAATATAGATGTTTAAATGGGATTGTCAAAAACTTAAAATGCCAATACGCTGGGAGTGAATTCACTGATGAAAGTCTCATGGTGTTTGGCTCAGGATTTATAGACCAGAATAGTTAGGAATTTGTTTCCCCAAACCAGCCCCCACAGCAGAGCCCGTCAGCAGCCAGCTGCATTATTCCCTCTTAAGTCTCGGAAATCATCAAAGAATTGTCAAACCTGAAGCAGAGTCCTGATTTAGGGAGCATTTGGGTGAAGTTGTATTACAAAGAATAACAAAAAAAAATTGCTTAAATTGACACGTTTATCTCAGATTCTGGGATTGTTGCGTGGTTTGACATCCAAAAGCAAGCTGAAAAAATGATGTAGTCATTTCTAAGGTGATAGTCATTTCTGGTGGAGCAGCAATAAATGAAAAAAGGCAAGGAAGCTTCAGCCTTTGGAGCATATGAGAAGAGAATGTGTGTTATTGTGCGCAAATTAGAAATGGGTCAACAACATCTACTTCTGTTTGCCCCAGGGAATGGTCACAGCCCCAAGGCTGCAGGAGCTCCGGGAGCATTTGGACAATGCACTCAGGCACAGGGTGGGATTGCTGGGGTGCCTGTGCAGGGCTGGGAGCTGGACTTGATGATCCCACTGGGTGCCTTCCAGCTCTGGGTATTCTATGAGTATTTTCCAGTTGGTGACTTACAGATGTCTTCAGCCCTTTAAAGGTTTTCCAGGGAAGGCAAAATTAAGATGGCTGCGTGGATTTGCTTAACATTAATTTAACAGATATTACATGAGAGACAGAGTCAAATCTAAAAGTAACAGAATCACAGAATCATTTAGGTTGGACAAGAGTTCCAGTATCATTGAGTTCAATCTTTGACCGGTCACCACCTGGCCAACCAAACCATGGCACTAAGTGCTCTGTCCAGTTGTTTCTTGAACACCTCCAGGGGTGGTGACTCCACCACCGTAGCTCATTTATAACTCAGTTGGAAGGGACCTACAACAATTATCTAGTCCAGCTGCCTACCAAATAAAATTAGAACTGCAAAGTTGACTTCCTTATGCATCAGAGAGGATTTTGAGAAAGCAGTCATTAAAAATGGAAGTAGTAGCTGGCATGTCCCCTCCTTCTCACCTGCAGGACATCTCCAAGTAAAATGGGACTCCCAGTCACATACTTGCCAACAACCCTTTTGGTGCAAATCCCTTTCCCACAGCTGCCCCAAGCCACATTCCTCCAATGAACAGAAGAATCCCAATGCCACTATGGATAGCACGAAGTGACACCTTCTCTCACTGCTCCTGTGTGAGACCCTGGACCTCAGGGGCTCAAAGCGAACCCTGACTAATGTGACATAAGCAAAGAGTCAAAATCCTCAAAAATCTCCACAATCGCCCATCCATGCCAACAAGTTTGAAGTGTCAATGTAGTTTTGGTGACCCACGTGCAAGTGACTTGCCTGAGGTGACTCCACCTAATTGGTGAGAGAACCTCAAAGCGCTCCCCTTCTCCAGTTATTTTGTGATATCTACTTAGTGAGTTCCCACTGAGACTGATGAAGCTTCAATGCGATTGGTGAAACAGGATCAGTCGGAATAGGGAGGTCTGTGCAGTTTCAGAGTTACTGAAGATAAGATAGCTCGCCCCGTCTCCTCAAAGTTTTCCACAAAGAGTGGAAGATTACTGTTTGGTGTTCCTCAAGCCGCGGGCAGAGGCAGGTGCTGTGTGTGAGGCCAACAGGAGAGGTTCCGCTATTAACCTCCTTTGCAGCCCAAAGATGATGTGATTTTGGACTCAGCTACAGTTTTGGTGACATTTGGGCCCACTGGCAACATGCTGCAGGGGCTTTGAGTAACCTTGATGCTCAGACATCTCATCCAATCCACAAGGATGTAGGTCAGCTGGGTGGAGCTCAGTGAGTCTCAGTGCACCCACCAACCCAGAGAGGTTGTACAAAGCCAAGTTGCCAAGGACATGGGAATGAAATTCCCAAACACAGGCATCCAGATGCCTTTGGACTACCCCAAGTATCTCTAAAGGGCTGGCAAATCGAAGTCATGACCTCAGATGGTAGCCCAGTCGTGGTCCATGCAGGTGTGGTGACTGAGACAAACTGGGGAGGAGCTCTGGGCCACAAAATCAGTGGGAAACTATTTTTAAGAAGCCCAAAGCCAGAGGAAATAACACCCCGGGCCCAGGAGGATCAATGATTCCTACCTAAAAAGCAGGGTGGTCCTAAGTTTTTCCTTACAAGACATTTACCAGAAGCAGCGCACTTTTGGCAAACACAAAGTTTTTCTCACATACAGATTACAGCAAGGTTTTTTATTAAGAACTTGAAATTTTTTTTTAAATATTGAAGTGCCTCATTTTAATAAACTTTGTTTCATCTCAAGACATACTTCATTTCATCTCTTCAGTAGAACTAAACCCCTGCCTAATTTAAATTTAGGGTTTTTTTCAATTAAATAGCTGAGTTTTTTCAAACAGGTAGAAAAATATCTGCTTTTGTCTAATTTTTTTTAAATGCTAATTTGGCAAAATACAAATTCTGAAACGTTTAAGTTTTTAATAAAATGAAAAAAAGAATAATCTTTCCTCTAACCTGTTTTACACACAAAGCAACTCCCCAAAACTTTCACCAGTCAAGATACCAAGACACATGAATGTGGTGTTGTGGCACCTTGTGCCTCCAGAAAATTAGTGAAGATGTGGTGACAAACACATCAAGACCCAGCTGCAGAATACTCTGCAGCCCAGAAAACCAGCCCATGAACTGGGGCTCTCCTGCCACATACAGCCTGCAGGGATGACGTGCGGGATTTGCTCCCACCCCTTTTCTGTTCTGCACCTTAACTCCACTCTGCAGCACACACTAAATCTCTGACACTTCCCAGGAGAGGGAATATTTCTCTATTTACCCTGTACCTCAACACCATTAGGTTCACAATTACAAGTTACTCCTACAATGGAATATCATCAGAGGAGACCTGGGTGGAAGAGAAGATGCCCCAAATTCTAGTTCCTCCTCCAAGGTATGAAGAAACCTTATTTTCCTCTTCCCAACCCCGTCTTCCTTGGTCTAATACTCCTTCTAAGGATGAAAAGGAAAGCCACCGTCTTCAAAAGCCTGACAAATAGAACTATGACTATTGTGAAATTGATAATGCAAAAAAATGTTTAAATATCCTCCCTGCCAAGCTGTGCTGAGTAAGCCAGGTAATCACTAAAGGGTGCACAACCATTTTATGGGTCATCAAGTGATAAAGCTAATATGCTGCTTAAACTCCCCGGGAGAGAGGTCTCATTTGGTTGCATCAGGCCATTACGCAGGGTTGTAAAAAATGCAATTGTTTGATTTGCCTAAATACAGGTGAGATGTAATAAAACCCCTTATTTGCCATCCCTTGCTGTGTTATGGCAATCACAAAGCAGGGACTGACCTTTTTATTTGTTTATGAAGCACTATTCTTATCTATAGCACCATAGAAATAAAACTTAAGTATTAGTATGCATACACATATTCTATTAACAGTTTGGCAGGGTGGGGGGAATAAAAAGCAAGAGGCCTTTTCAAGATGAAGCCACACAGATCAGGAAACATGATTTCCTTGAGTTCACACCAGTATCTTCAGGCTTGGGGGAAGGGAGGAAGAGGAGAGGGGAGGGTAGTGCTTTCTTGGTTAAAAGGAGAATGGATCTGAGCATCCCAAATACCAGAGCAAAAAGGTCAAAGAGGGAGAAATAAAAGCGCTAGCCACTGCGGTGGGGGAGAAAGAGAAAAAGAAAAGGACCCTGAGAGCATTACATCTTGATCAAGGAATGACTGATAATATTCCAGTGCACCATCTTTCAGGCCCCTCGTTTGATGACAAAGCACGGCCAACATCCCACATCCATTATCCGCTTCCCTCCCCGAGGCGAGCGCATCAATAACGCTCCCTCTGCCTCTCGGTGCCGCGTCCCCCCGTCTGCGCCGCGGCCGCTGCCGAGGGCGGGTGGGCATTTCCATACAGCCCGTGCGCATCATTACAGCCCACCAATCCTTCACCACTCACACTGAGGATCCTGCTGCTGCACCAGAGCTGCAGCTTTAACCAGTTCCTCTCCTTCAGGGACGCTCCCTCCATCCCAGGGCGAGCGCAAAGGCCGCGCTTTTATCCCGTGAGGTCCATCTCTCCTCCCTGCGCGCCTGATTACAGGTGATGAAAAACTGTCTGGCATTTTGACACAACCACCTCCTTTCTGGTTTTGTTTTGATTTTGCTTTTCTCCTCACCTTTTTAGTTAACAAACACCCTCATCCAGGAGGGCAAGCAGTGTGAATTTGAGTGCAAACACCTTCAAACTTGTTGCCATAATTTGGCTGGATTAACGGTCGAGTTTGTTCGGCCATCTGCTGCTCTCCAGGAGCAGAGAAGGATCCTGGCACACATGGTCCCACCAGCCTGCTGATCCACACCTGCTGGCCAGGTGAGTGGTTTTATTTCCTCCCAAACCCCAGTGATGGTATCTAATCCCCTCAGAATCAGGGGCAGATTGAACTCCTCACCTACCAACTCTGGGTGAAGATGTAATCGTTCAGCTTGGGAAGGAGAGGAGTTATAAACTGCACTGGGAGCCTGCTGTGGACCTTGACAGCATTTCAGAGTGGTGCTCAAGCCTGTAAGAACCAGCAGTGGCAATTTTCTTAAATAATTGACTGTGGATCTTCCCCAAAGCTGCAACTGAGGTGTCACTGGTGTGATGGAGATGACGAAAATACCAAGTGAGGGGAACAGATTTTGAGGATGTCTTGGTTAACTAGCACAAGGTTAAGAAAAGATCTGTAGCAGAGTCTGTTCCCTGCCTGGCTTTTCAGCAGCCTTGAGTGACTCCTCTCTGTTGCTCCTGCACCTGGTTTTCCATTTCATAGAACCCTAGAATGGTTTGGGTTGGAAGGGACCGTGACACTCACCATGTTCCACCCCCCTGCCATGGGCATGAACACCTTCCACTCGACCAGGCATTTATTGTGGACAAAAAGGTGCAGCTTCCAGTGGTGAACATCAAAATGGAGACAGAAGTCACCTGAATGGAGCTGTAACAGGGGCAGCTCTGCCATGCCCAGCCCCAAACTAATTGTTCCCTACCTGCTGGAACCAGGAGCAATTCCCATTCTCCCTCTGCAGAATCCAGTCCCCCACCTGCCCACTCTTCCTGATCACCATGGGTCACCCAACAAGATGGCTGGTGGTGGAAAGCAGAGCACACCTAAGAAAAGCAGCAGAAAGCTTTTCTTCAAATTACTGGTTCAAATCCCAGCAGGATCAGTGGTGGATTTGAAACTAGATCAGGTAACTTCCAGGCAGCTTCGTGAGCTGCAGGAAAAGATTACTTAGTTCAAGTCCTTTAAAAATAAAAACTCAGCAAATCAGGAAAATTTCTGTCTCTTAACAGAGCTCCCCTTTCACTCCTAAGATAAATGGGAGATATTCCAGGCACATCAACCGAAAACATCTGTAATGAACCTTTGACAGTGTCAGAAAATACAAAGGGACTTCTAGGGGTGGTGCATTCACTGTAAAGAGAGAGAGTGGAAGAAAGAGTTCCTCAAGGTATCCCAGACCCACCAGGGGATTTTTTTGCTCTCGAAGGAGCGACAGGAAGCTCAGCCCATTCCTCCTGCCTTTAAGACCACAGGTCTGCCCTGCCTACATGCTGCAATTAGAGCCAGGACTCAGCCATCACTCGATCAGCTCTACACACACCAAATCTTTCCCCTCTGGCAGGAAAAGATACGATATGTGGGACCGAATCCTGTACTTAACAGGGAGGGGTGAGGGCCAGGCACTCTCCAACCTGTCACCTGCTCCAGGATGGCCTGGGAGGGAAAGGTCAGCTCCATCAAAGCAGCCAGCAAAGTAAGCCAGTTAATAGCAAACCTGTTTCTAATTGCTTACTGTATTATAGCTACACCTTTCACCACCTGAGACCACCAGGAACCCATTCAAAGCCTTGCTTCCTAGCTTATACATAAGCCTTTCATGTTTTATTATAACCCTGACAATTTTTTACTTTCATTTATGTGCGGGAGAAAACAGCTCTTTCTCTAGCCTCAACAGACAAGGGGACTTTTTAAAGCCTTATTTCCACATACATTGCTTTCAGAAGCCCCCAGCAGATCCCCCACCCTGGATTCCTGCAGTCTGGTGTCAGGAATGAATGGCTGAACGCAACACCAGCACCCTCAGCAGCAGGTTTTGCACCTCTCTCCCTCCGCACGGGTGCGGGCGACGGAACCGCCCCGGCGCTCCGCACATCGTGCTTGAGGGCAGTCTGTTGTTTCAGTGCCCCCACCTCACAGTGGCCCACGGCACGGAGGAGGCACCCCGAGGAGTTCCACAAGTGCTCCCCGTGCCAGCAGCCCTTGCCGTGGCCTCTCGCTCATGTCTAAAACCACACAACCTCCTGTGATGCCAAGTGCGCGCCTCCTCCACCCCATCCCAGAGGAGTCCAGTTTCCCTGCAATTGTGGCTCAAACAATGGGTCACAAAAGGGTTGGGCTGCAAAGTGTGGGGAGCAACTCAGCCCCACAGCGATTCCACTCTTGACCATCACAGAAGAATAGAATTGTTCAGGTTGGAAAAGCCCTCTAGGAACATTGAGACAAATCAGTTCTCCCACCACTGACCCACGTCCCCAGGTGCCACATCCACACGTCTTTTAAATCCCTCCAGTGATGGGCACTCCACCACTGCCCTGGGCAGCTGTGCCAGGGCTGGACAGCCCTTTCCATGGAGAAATTTTTGCTAATAGCCAACTTAAACCTGCCCTGGCACAACGTGAGTCTGTTTCCTCAGACTTTGGGGTTTTAAGTCCTGTGGGAAGCACCATGAGCTGGCTGTGTTTTCCTCCACTCCCCTAGAATCCCAACATCTGGGCTACCCAAAAGCCCCTTATTTCTTCTGAGGGATGGCAAGTCCTGGCCAGGCATGGGAGGCAATTGCATCCTCTCCCCAGCCCAGGTCCCTGGCACTGAGCACCTCTCCCCTGCCTGATTCACCTTTCCCTTGACAGCCTACACCTCTGACAGTTAATTCCTCATCACGGACTATTAATATTTCATGGCAGCACCAGGACACCACCACGACAGCTGCCTCAGGAACACGGGCAGACCATCCAGATACCCTCATCACTAAATGGGTTAAGGTTGTTCTGGCATTGTACAGCATTTTTTTTTGGCATGGTTCATGGTTATGACAAGGGCCATTCTCCAGCAGCATCACCTGGCCCTTAGTTTTTAGGCAGGTGTGGGAATTCTCCGAATTACAGCCAAACCATCCATGCTCAGCACTTGGTCCTGGCTCAGCTGAGCCTCAGCCACCTTGTCTCTGCTTCTTCTTTTTTTTTTTTTTTCTTTTCCCTGTTATTTAAATCATTTTGAGCAAGAAAGTAGGCCATGAAAAAGGGGGTAGCATTGTTTTAATAATTAGCAATTACGATCGCTGCAATATTAATTGCATATTTCCATAGCAAACATCCCCCTGGAGGGGAAAAGTGAGCGGTGGTTAGAGACCGCCGAAGCCTAAAACTGGAATTCCTGGGAACAGGGAGGGGAAGAAAAAGGGAGAGAGAATATGAACTTCTTACATTCAAGTAAATTACTACAGGGATTCCTCAGAAACCTTTAATTAGCCCTGCTCTGCTGTCGCATTGATTGGTCTGAAACTCATCAATTATTCAATGGCAGCAGCTCTTTCTCTCTCTTGCTTTTCCCCCCGCCCTTTTTTCCATCCTTTAGGTGGACGAGACTGTTCTTAACCTGCTGGGGCATTTCTGTTTCCATGCCATTGAGCCACGGACCAGGGAACTCAGCTTGATTTCCAACCTGCAGCCCAAACCCTATGGGGACAGAGTCTGATCTTCACACTGGAGGAAAGAGGTTCCGTGCCCTTGCCTTTCTGTGGGGCCAGCACACTTAAAAGTGGCCCATGATGGTTTTTAGGGACCACTCACCATCCCTGGCTGCTTTCCAGCTTGGGTTATTGCACATCAGCCTCCAAAAGTGGGGTTTTCCAGAGGACAAGGTGCTCCTTATGCCTGGCATCCCTGAGGGGTGGCTGCCACCTGAGGGAAGGAAGGTGCCATGGCTCTTGCCAAGTGAGGTGTGCACGTCCAAGCAGGGAAATCTTTTTTAGAGAAACCAGAGAAATGAACTCCAGCAGAAATTCCCTCATCAGCCTCAAGGTGAGAACAGGGCTGCCTGGATTTGACTGCTGATCAGTCAAATTTGGCCTGAGAAGAGTAGAGTCCTGCATGCACAGCACTCTATGCAAGTTATTTCACTGGCTTGTGGCTGGAAAATCGGTAATATCTATCTCAAATTGGTCACTTTCTCCAAAAAGCCACAGATTCCACATGTTCATTTGCCTCATCTCTGGGAATGCTCAAGGCCAGGCCGAATGGGGTTTGAAGCAACCTGGGCTAGTGAAGGCATCCCTGCCTGTGGCAGGGGGTTTCCAGTGAGATGGTCCTTAAGGTCCCTTCAAGCCAAGCCATTCCATGATTCTAAGATTTTCCAAATGAGGCACTGCCCTCCCTAGCTGACCCCTCTCACATCAGCACGGTCCCAACACATCCTTGCTGGGCTCATTTATCCCCTCAAGTAGCAAACGCTGCTCAGTATCTGCTTGGCCACCAAAAGCACCAACAGGCCTGGTCCTTCCACGGCAGCAGCTCAGCTGGAGCCCCTGGAGGAAGAGGAACCCGCAGCAATCAGACTTGCAACCATCAGAATTCATCCCTGGCTGCCTTGCTCCCTTTAAACTGCTAGGAGAACAGCTCTGCTCACCTTGTGTGTACCACGCATTAGCCTGTGCGTTTTTCAATCCCTCTTATTCCCGGGAATTCTCTCTAAGAGCTGGCTTCTGGAGACCCCTACGTACGATCCCGTTCACAGGCTGCACGGCTCGGAGGAGCAGCCAAGTGCCTGCTCACCTCTGTGCTTAAGAAAGACACAAACTCATTGGGAATACAGTGGAGAGACCTAGGCAAGAGTTATGTTTTTTAGGCTTCAGTCTAAACAAAAAGCCTTTCCTTGAACTTGTAACTTTGAGAAATTTTGGTTAGCTATGCAAAATTTGGTTGATGCCAAGTATTTTTTTTTTCCTTTGATATGTGATAATTAAATTTCTTTTTTTTCAAGTTTAACCCACGCGCACTTTTTAGAAATGAAATAGAGTTTTGGGGTTTTTGCTTTTCTCAGGCTGAATGTAGGTTTTTTGTCCTCTCTTCTTATCTGTAGACTCATGAGAAGGTAAGATCACAGAATCTTGGAATGGTTGGACTGGAAGGGACCTTCAAGATACCTCACTCCAGCCCCCTGCCATGGGCAGGGACACCTTCCACTATCCCAGGTTGCTCCGAGCCTCATCCAGCCCAGCCTTGGACACTTCCAGGGATGGGGCAGCCACAGACGCTCTTGCCAAAAATTCAGTTAGGTGAGTAACAATTTGAAAAGTAATCCTGGGCTCCTCATCATGCAAATGGCTTCAGCTTGTCCTCTGCTGTTGCAAAAATATGAGGACAGGGGTCTGCCGGGCTGAGGAAGCTGCCTGTGTGCCAGTCCACAGTGTTCCCCACCCTGCTGTGCCCCTGGAAGCTTTTAGAGCCACCCACAGAGTCAGTGCTTTGAATTTGCTGGTTTCCCCATTGACTTCTGTTCCCCTGGTGTTGTTTACCTCATCCCACAAGAAAGGCAGAGAGGGACTTTGTACGAGGGCGCGTGGCAATGGTTCGAGGGGGAATGGCTTCCCGCTGCCAGAGCGCAGGGTTGGACGAGGTGTGGGGAAGGAATTCTTCCCAGTGTGGGTGGGGAGGCCCTGGCACAGGCTGCCCAGAGAAACTGTGGCTTCCCCATCCCTGGAAGTGTCCAAGGCCAGGTTGGATGCATATGGTACGGGAGAAAAATCTGAATGCCAAACCTGGATGTACCCTCCAAGAGTGACGTACCTGTGCTTGTACCCACAAGAAAAAACATATTTAAACTAACAGATAAAGGAAATCAGGACAGAAAATGCCCTTTGCCTTGGATGCTGGTGGAGAGATGAGCCACCCAAATGTCCATCCTGCCCAGAGCACCCCAGGTCCTCCACACCAACCATCCACTGTCCCACAGATCAAATTGAAAGGCACTCCCTTATCTTCTAGCCCCTGAAAAATCTGGGAGAAAAACAGCTTGTTCAGTCTATAAGAAAGGGGTTTTATTTTTCTCTTGGAGATTATTTTAAAGGATTGCTTAATTTGATCCTACTTGTTTTACTTAATTTTTTTCCAAGATAACTGTGGGGGCAAGGGCTTCACATTTTCAAAGTAATTTTGAATCACTTAAAAATATTATTTAGAAATTTAAATAACCCATTTAGATTAATTTATAATGATGCTTTGCCTCTAAATTTTTGAAGCCTTTTTTTTCTTGGCAAAATCCATTTAATTTGGTGTTACTTAGTAAATATTTAGTGAATTTGTTCACCTTTTAACATGGGAATAATTTATCTTGTCCTCCAGCTTTCATTCACCTCTAATATGTTCCATAGCTTCGTTAGAGCTAATCTTGGTTTAAAATTTGCTTTTTAAAGCAAAGAAAGGAATAAGTAATTCGAGTTGACTTTTAAAAAAAATAATTAAAAAAGAGATTTATGACATTATCCCAAATCAGGACTTCTGGTGCCTCAGAGGGGCCCTTTCCCAAGTGTCAGGGATGTGCCTGAAGACCCTGGGAAGGTTGGGACGGTCCCACCAGGTACCCCAGAGTCCCCTTGCTCCTCCTGTCACGTTCAGGGACAACTGCAGAGAAGTCACAGATGAGTACAGGCAAAAAAGAAATCCAAACCAAACAAAACCTGAACCCTTTGCCCCAAGAGGGGGATAAGAAATGATGTATTGACTATGAATTTCATTTATCTTCCCACCTTCCCCGGCTCGAGCCGCGGCAGCCGCGCCGCTCGCGATGCGTGTACACATATTAGCCTGTGTATTTCCCATCCTACTTATCCCCTGGAATTTATTCTAAAGCTTGCTTTTGGAAACCCATAAGTAGGACATAATTCGGAGGATTTGGTATTCTGGTCAATGTTTTGTCGAGTAGTTATTCTGCGAGCCCTGATATTGTGGGGAAATAAGTCCTGAAATACAAATATATATGATATAACACACACACATATATATAATTTTACTTAAATTATGTTACATTTTAACGTATAAAATCAGGCATACCAATCACAGACATCTGGAAACACAGAGAACACTTGGTTTTCCTGTGCTGGACAAGTATTTTGAACCTGTTTTATCCTAAAATAGGAAAAAATGTGCTTCCTTTTTCAAGGCAGCTCTTTGAGCTCACAACAAGCAGTCAGGCACGACTGTGACATCCAGAACTGGCAGAAATGTTGTCAATTAGAAACTTGTTTTATTATGGTTAATAATTTCAATCCCTTTATTGAGATCTGGAGTCCAGATACTCATCCCAGCACCTTCTGCAAATGGGTAATGGGAATTTCTCTGTATTCTGTGTTAAACCCAAATATATTATTATTATTAAAAGTAATAAAAAGTATTCATGCTACAAGCTTTTTTGAAAATCACTGAATTTGAGGATAATAAGAGGAAAATTGTGAGAGTTCTTTCCTGGCTTTCTGTGTCCCATCACCCCCATCTGCTTTCTGAAAGCAAGGGAAGAGGAAGAAAATTTGAGAATAATACTTCTTCCTCATTTTTCAATTTTTACTTCCCTCTTTAATTCAAAGTAGAGGTAGGGAGCATTACTGTTTTCTGAGGATAAAGGTGGGGGTGCTTAAATTCTATCAAAGTCGTGACACTGCTTAAGAAATGACCAAAGAGAATTAGTAAAAAAATTAAACAAAAACACACCTTCCCCTTGACTCTGAATACATAATTAGAAAAAAAACCACAACAAACAAACAATCACCAAGGAAAAAAAAGTCAGCAAACCTCTGAGGTGTCTTAAGAACAAGTATTACTTTAGAGAAAGTATTTAATTGGATTAGTATGGGATATATCGAAAGAATGTACTTCAAATGCAGTTTTATCTTTGCTGTTATAGTTTAAATTTCATGGCTTAAAAAAAAAAAAGTCAGAATTTTGCTCTTTAAATTCTTACCCCATCATCAGAGAGAAGAGTAAGGATTTAATTGTTGCTAATTTTGTTAATAAAGCCACCACAGATCCCAACCCTTTCCATCCGCGTTGCTGAGACATAACCCCTTGTAAATACAAGTTTGCAATCTGACTGAAAAGAGGAAGGATTATGTGGGTTACAGACCCACAAAACTTGCTCCAGGACACTTAGGAAGATGATAAAAAAGGGGCTGAGAGAGAAAAATCACCTTCTCTGCCCCCAAGGAGCCTTTTTTTCCCCGGGATCAGCCTTGGCGCCGCAACCTTGTGCTGCAATGCAAAGAGGGACCCTGAAACTCCACCTGCCTCACAATTTTTTCCCTTAAGCTGGTGGGTTTAAGGCTGGATCTCTCCTGCACATGAGAAAATGCTTTTTCTGTTGATTTTTCTTTTTTTTTGTTGTTGTTGTTTTGTTTTTCCCAGTTCCCTCACTATCACCAAAGCAAAAACCCATGTGCGCATCCCTGCCTTTAAGAGAACGTGGGTTACTTTCCCCTCTCCTCCCTGCCCCCCCCAAAATTCAAGGAGAACATACAGCTCATGAAAATTTAATGCCATATGTAACAAAGCAAAATGAATATTTAATTGGGGCTTTTATGTGAAACCAGATAACAAAACCAGTTACACACAGAGGGGGAAAAAAAATAATAATAAAATTAAGCCACTCTAATGTTTGATAAAAACTGGTACTGAAGCAGTTAAGCTATTGGCAACAAGCGGCTCCTAATAAACACTCAGCTAATTCTGTAGGAAAAGCACTAATTAGAAAAGCAATAATAATCGGTGTAATTGCTCTAAATTACCCTCCTCACAGAGAAGTGTGTTTGGATACTGCAACGCAGCTGCTCCTGCTCCATCCAGGCGCTCGCAGCCAAGGATGCTCCGCTTTTCTCTGCTGCCCTCTCCAGGCCCGGAAAGGTGGAAGAGCTGTCACCTCTCACATCCCAGCGAAAGAGGGGGAAATCCCGCACACCGGGCACCCTCGGGTGTCCCAGCCCGCTCTGGTGGCATCACCTGGGTGTTGCTGGCTCCAGGAAACACAGCACTGAGCTCCAGAGCCGGGATTAGAGTGGACGAGGAGATACAAGGGATGTCCTTCCGGATGTCCAGCTGCTTACTTGTCTGCCAGAAAAATCATAGAGCTTAGTGGTTTGGACACTTTAGGCAGGTCAGGGTTTCACAGATGTTGTTTGCGGTGTTGAAGGGCTTGCAGCAAAAGCTGGAGAGCAGCATCCCTCCATGGGCATCGCCCTCTCCCCACATCACATTGACAAGGGGGCTCACAGGCGTGCAGAAGCACAGGAGGGATAAAACCCAGAGATCTTAGATGCCAAAACGCAGCAGAGAGCCCGGAACTCAGCTCTTGATGTGAAAGCAGGGGTAGTAACTCCTCTCCAGTGCATGGGGCGCCTGGAGCAGAGGTGCATGGAGACCTCACGTCCTCAGGGTGCACCCATAGTCACGTGAGGACTGGCTGGATGGGACCCTGAGCACCCTGATTTGGTGGGTGCTATCCCTGCTGAAGGCACCGGGGTTGGAATGAGATGATAATTAATGTCCCTTCCAACCCAAACCGTTCTATGACCGTCCTGTGACCGAATCAGCCCTTCCTCTGCAAGGAAGACCCTTAAAACTCACGGTCAGGAAGATGAGGACACTGAAGATGCTGTGCTGTCCATTGTTCAGTTAGATTTAAGGTATTAGGAACCCCTAAATGCTACCCCATGCTGCAAACAGAGCATGGAAAATTTTGGTGCAAGGCTGCTCTCTCGTGCAATATTTTTGATTATTTGTTTGCCCTAACATCAGTAATAATGAACAGAATAATGAACTTCCATTGATCGTGTGTCTGCATCAGCCAGTGAGGCTGCACTGGGGCTGATAACAAGTGCAGAGCATTAAATTACCTCCCCATGCAGTAAAGTTCAGAGTGACTGAAGATGGCCAGTGGTCAGATGAGGCTTTGGCCCAACCACAGCTGCAGTGCTGAGATGTTTCTCAAAACCAAAACCAACCAACCAAACAAACACAAAACAAACAAACAAACAAAGCCAGAAAAAAAAAGAAAAATTAGCTGCAGGCCAAGAAACCCTGCATTTAATCACCAACCTACACACCTGAACAAGTCAAATCCATTCTTGACTTGGTGCTCTGGTGACACAGGTGAAGGCAAATAATCCCGTAGGCATCTGATGGTGCCCCCTCCCTGGTCTCAGCAGCTTTAATAACACAGACTAATTCAATCCAATAATACTTCAGCTCTAACCCATCAACATGCAACTTCTATCTGATAAACTACAAATATTCACCTCTTTGACACATCTTTGAGCATCCTGTGACATTCACCTGTGATGTGAATATGTCTTTTGCACTGCTGAGGGCCACACATCATGCTGCACTCTCATGGACAACTCTGCTTATAATGCATTGACTTTCCTGGCAGCAGAATCTGGCCCTTATTATATAAAATTAATTTATTAATGTCGCATTATTTAATGGTTTGAGGAGATTTCCCCAAAAAAATCTGCATCACCTCTGTGTGATGGAATAGGTTGTCCAGAGCAGCTGTGGCTGCCCCATCCCTGGAAGTGTCCAAGTCCAGGGCTTGGAGCAGCCTGGGGTAGTGGGAGGTGTCCCTGCCCATGGCAGGGGGTGGGATGGGATGAGCTTTAAGGCCCCTTCCAACCCAAACCATTTTTCATTCCGTGATGTAAAGTCCTTGAGACACATGAAGGTGGGTGGATGCCCTCAGGGTTGAGGTTTTCCAGGCTGGGGGCAGCGACGGTGCAGCAAAGCCTCTGTCAGGTTGACTAAAATGGTCACGGATTTCCCCTCTGGAGGTAGAATCCATGGTTGTCAGACACACTTGGACAACGCCAGAATCTTCCCCAATACTGGCAGACTATTTCCATTCATTTCACTTCTAACAACTCCCACAGCTGTAAAAGTGATGATCTTTTTCTTTTCCTTTTTAATTTAATCTCACTGATCTTGATGAAATCATTACAGAGGAAACTATCCCAGGAACAAGGTAAAAAGGTTGCAGCCTGTCCCCAGATTTTCCCTTTAAGCAAAAAAAAAAAAAAAAATCAGAAACCTAAACCAGTGTTTTGGGGAGTCAAGCCCCTCCTGGGCTTGGTTTAGTCCCCTCCCTTCCATGGTGCTGCTCGTGCTGCACCACAGCCTCGGCGAGCGGACAGTCACGCTCCAAGTTTCCCTCTGTAATTACGTTTAAATCCTCGTTGCTTCCATGCATGCTTCAGCGTTATTTATATTGGTTTAACGATCCATTAAGCAAATACTGTACTTTGGGAAGTGCTACTTTGCTTATGAACAATTACAGTTTCTCCAGCGTTCAGCGATGCTAACCACAAGACAGAGGAGGGTGGTGCAGAGCTGGCTTGGAGTAGGGGCTTGGGGCTTCTTGGGGTGTGGGAAACATCTTTTAGCATTATTAACCCTTCACTGGTTTTTTTTTTTGTACTTCAACAAATAGTTTGAGGACATTCAGAAATATTTATTTGCTTTGGTTGTTCTGTTTGTTTGTTTGTGGTTTTTTGTGGGGTTTTTGTTTGTTTGTAGGGTTTTGGTTGGTTGTTTGTTTCTTTTTTTTAAAAAAACCCACCCTTTCTATAATAACCAGAATTATTTGCAACCTGATGTCATTCAAGAGATTTCTACCTGGCAGGATTTACTCCTCTAGAACCCAATCCTACAAATACTTGCAGAGCTCTGGTGCAGGGGGCAGGCTGCAGGCAGTGAAGCACATCCCATGGGACGACCTCTCCTCCCTCCTCACAGCCACTGTGTGTCCAGCCGGGCACGCCGAGCGCCTCCCACGGTGCCCATGGCTTTGGCCAGGAAGGGAAGATGTGGCCCTGGCCCCTGTGGCAAGCAGCTGTCCTCAGCCCTAGGATGACCACGGGGTGGGAGGGAGCCCACAAACGCCCTCCCGCAAAGCTGGGACTCTACCAGCATGCTGGGAATGGGGAGCAATAAGTTTAATTAACTAAAGAGGGGCTTTGAGGGCGGGGGAAGAGATGGGATTTTGGCCACTACCCTTCAAAGGCAGATTTCAGCTAGATCAGCAGCGAGATGTAACAGGCACAGTAGTGCCTTGCAAGCCCATCATTTCAGCCCACAATTAATTTAATTAATTAAAAAAAAAAAAGTTAATGATCTTCAGTTGGGCAGCTGAGCTAATTTTATCCTCCCAGTTTTCTGTGCGCAGCACAAGGGAGGAGAGTGGAAAGGAACCAGAGGTATAGGTGGGCAGAGACCATCCCATGACAAAGTGCTGCACAGGCAGGATTCGGGGACATCAGGGCAGCCCTGGCAGCTTTCAGGGCTCTGGGATGCCATGAGGGGTGGCAGCAGCTCAGGCCTGCAGGAGCTGGGGGCAGTTTTGTGTTCCACCTAATTAGGGTGGCTGGATCTGCCTGAAAGGCGTGCAGGCTCTTTCCTGTGCCCAGTCACCCTTTACTTCTTTCCAAAGTGGTCTCTTGTGTCTTAAGACGTGTCTTATTGTGCTTGGCCTTGCAGAGTGGAAAATTTAATTTTAAACTAATTAGTTTCTAAGTTGCTGAATATCCTCAAATTACCGGGCATCACCTTTCCCAAAGGGGAAGAGCAACATAACTCACCTGTATCCAACATTTGACACTGCTGGAGTCAAGAGCATGGAAACAAAGGATCCCCAATTGCTTATTGTCTTGGCTCAAAGGTCAAGAGTCGTTTCTGACAAAGCTCTAATTAATAGTTTATTACCGGCAACTGACCATAGTCTCTTTTGTTAGCATTTATTATTATTAGCTAAAGGTTTGCTTTGAATGCAGAATGAGATTATCTTTGAAATCAACTTGTTCAGCTTTCCTTGGTCTTCAAACAAGGCTGCCCTTCAGCTCGTCACTGAGTGTTCCCAACTGGTCTTCACCTGACACCAAATCAATGACGTGCTGTTGCTCTGATTACTTGGTCACTGAAAGGTCATATGGATATAAATACTATTTTCCAATTATTCTCATAAATGGGTCAGTAATCACGCAAAGACCAGCCGGCTCTGCCAAGCTAACAACAGCAGCAATTACCTTCCACGTTTATTTTTCCAGGTTCATACAACATCTGTGTTACTCTGCCAGCACAGAATCACAGAGTCGTTCAGGCTGGAAAAGCCCTCCAAGATCATCGAGTCCAGCTGTTTCCCCAGCACTGCCAAGCCCACCCCTAGCCCATGCCCCCAAGTGCCACATCCACACGGCTTTTAAACCCCTCCAGGGATGGGGACTCCACTGCTGCCCCGGATAGCCTGAGCTAAAAATGTTTCCTAATAGTTTTCTACAAATGCAATTAGTTTTTTAAAAAATATATTTGGCTCTGTTCCTTCTTGTCTGGTTGGTTTTGGTTTTTTTTTCCTTTGGTCCTTTGAAACACACCAAAGGAGAGCCCAGGCATGAGGGTGTGGACGTGGGATTAACCTTTGGGATGACAACAAGCTTCTGCTCCCTGGTTGGGTGTGGAATGGGCTTCGGGCTGAAGTAGCTCCACATTTTCATGGCACCAAAGCATCCTCTCTCCTGGCTGGCGGCCTGAGCTGATGGCGATGGTGGAGACATCCTAATGGGGTTTGGGGAGGTGCAGAAGGGCTGTGCACTGAGCAGCGCAGCACCCAGTGGGTGCTTTTAGCATTCCCTGTGTCTCTGCAGAGCCACTTAGGTGTTTAAGACACTCACAGATGAGTGTGGTGTGCAACAGGTGAGTGGAGATGCTGATGATTTTAATTTGGGACCTGTCTGGGGGGCAGCCCCTGCCCCAGAGAACTTTCCTGTGCTCAGAAGGGCTCCCACCTTCCTCCGACGAGAGGCTGCCCTGGTGCCATCTCTGAACGTGGGATCTGAAGAAGCTGAGAGGAGAGAAACATCATTCTGTGCAAAGAGAGAAATGGTATCATCCTGTGCTCCTCCGTCACCCTTTTTCGTGCAACTTTGTCTCACTTCTTGAAACAATATCTATTGCTTAGTGGTGAACTGGACAGGAGCTCCCAGCGCCAGACAGATCCCTGCAGATGTACAGAAGATTTTTCCATTCCATTGCAATTAAAAAAGATAACATAACAGGGTTTGTAATAGCAAAGGTTAAGAATTAAATTGGAAGTAAAACTCTTCTTTTTTTTTCAGATGGAGCACTTAAAATGTATTTTTTTCCCAATAGAATCAAATTCAAAATAGAAAATACTTTAACTACAAAAAGTTATTTTGCTTTAAGAGTGTTCCTCTGAGATATTCCTAAAGCTTTTCTTAAATCTCCCTGCCATGACCCAAACAGTTTGCCAGAACACATGTTAGAAGTCACAGAATCAGGATTATTCCCCAACAAGAGCTCCAGTTAAGAAAGTTTCTCCAGGTTTCCCTCAACAAAATGTGTCGTGGGTAGCCATGACTCCATGGCACACAGTAAGACCCACACCCTTGTCTGTTCCAGCAAACCCTGGAAAGATGCTGGTGGGAAAAGTCATTTGTGCTCTGCAGAAAGGTGCCTGCTCCAAACTGCGTTCACTGGTCTCACCCCATTCCCCATTCCATACTGCTTTGGTACCAACACTTCTCCTGCTTCCAGCTCTTCTGTCCCTTGTAGAGCAGCTCCCCAGTTGTGCTTTGGGGGCTCTCACGCTCCAATATCCCATGGTAAGTGCCCAAATTCCCTGCTGGATCCATCCACGTCCCGTTATCCTGCTCCTCCAGCCACCACCAGGACAAATGCCCGTGGCTGAAGAGACCATGTTTGGATCCAGCACCACTGGCAGGGACCAGCACGGACACCCAGCCTGCAGCTGTGCCATCACAGCCCTCTCCACACGGATTTTGGAGGTGCTGATGCCTGGCAGAAGCCATCCTCCAACCACACCAGGCACTTCACGCTGCTCATCGCACCTTGGCACCCCCAAAAGTGGCACCTGAACCCTGCATGGCCTTTTCCTCTCCAGGAGGGCACAGAGGTGGTGTGAGTGAGCTCTCCCAGGGACAGAGGGCATTGGCTGTGGCCATGGAAAGGCCACATCACCTAAACACACGCCACGTTTTGGGAATCCCCTGATGCACATTGGGCACTGGGCATCCAGCAGGGGCTGGCAATGGCTTACCCAGCCCTGGCTCTCCCATTCCCCGTTCTCTGCTGCCATCAGGTGGATATTTCATTTTGTTCAGCTAAAAGCTGCAAAATCCCCTTGTGTTTTCCCTGGGTTCAACTGTCTTGGCCACGGGCAGTTGATTGCCTGGCCTTTGGTCGCAAAGGCAAAGCCACGGGAGCCTGAAGACACAGAAAGACCTCTGATAATTTCCCCCTTCCCAGGAACAAGCTGATTTTGGACACCAGAGAATGCTGCCAAGACTCAACAGTCAGTTGTTAGGTTTGTTCTAGAAGTCAGTTCTCTGGATCTAATCCCATCTGGGAGAGCAGCATTATTTATCGCTCCCCTCAGCCAGCATCTCCCTTGCAAATCCCACCCCAGGAGGGGGAAGATTTTAAGCAGTGTCAGGATTCAGCACCAGCAGCCACCTTGGCACAACA
Source organism: Atrichornis clamosus (assembly GCA_013400975.1). NCBI lineage: Eukaryota > Metazoa > Chordata > Aves > Passeriformes > Menuridae > Atrichornis > Atrichornis clamosus. The sequence goes on along the minus strand of WBMZ01012892.1, from coordinate 187,698 downwards.
CCAGGGCCAGGTTTTTTCAGGGCCTGACAGTCTCCAGTACAGATGCCAAAGACAACACGGGGCAGGGTTCATGTTGAGCAGGGAACCAGTGTTTGGAAGATCTTCTGATGCTAAATACACTGGAAATGAAGCTGCTGGCAGAGAAGGAAAAGAAATGCACATCTTAATTTTCCACTAAGCAGCACAAAGCTGCCCCAGACAAGAACTGGTCCTATCTAATATCACAAATGCGTCTTCTTCACATGACTTAGAATCACAAAAGAGAATCCCAGAACGGTTTGTGTTGGAAGGGACCTTAAAGATCATCTTGTTCCATCCCCTACCATGGGCATCCTCAGCATAAAAAACTTCTTCCTAATATCTGATTTAAATTGATACTCCTTCAGTTTAAAGCCTTCATCCCTTGTCCTGTCTCAACAGGCAGGCACTGCTAAAAAATCTGTGTTCCTGATTCTTCTAAAATCCCTTTAAGTACAGAAAGGCTGCAATAAGGTCTCCCTGGAGCCTTCTCTTCTGCAGGGGAACAGCCCCAGCTCTCCCAGCCTGGCTCCAGAGCAGAGGGGCTCCAGCCCTGGGAGCATCTCCGGGGCCTCCTCTGGACTGGCTCCAGCAGCTCCATGTCCTGCTGCTGTGGGAGCCCAGGGCTGGATGCAGGACTCCTCCATCTGAGGCCTCACCAGAGTGGAGTAGAATTCCAAGAATTGCTTGAAACTGCAGCATCTGTAAAGGTTTTTGCAATTGTTTTGCACTTCTGTAGAAAGAAACAGCTAATTTAAAAGGTGTAAATCACTACTTCTCATGCCACAGAAGCAGCACCAAAAGCCCAGAGTATGATCCCACTAGGAAATTTGGGCAGAACATGCCCATGCAGAAAAACTTTGGTAGTCTGATGAAGGATCCCACCAACCTGATCCTGCTGAGCCCCAGGACACTGCCAAGATGTTTGGTGCTGATTGCAGTGTGATGTGATCTGTCACCTATAACCCAGGCTAAAACTTTGTTGTGCCTCCAAGCATCCACTTCTGGTGCTTTATTCCCAGATTTTCCATTGCATTTCAACCCTTCCATAGCTGAGGAAGCCACCTCAGCTCAAGGAGAGTTTTCCCACTGATTGCATCTCCCCTGATGCCTGGCTGGCCAGTAGTTGCTGGTTGACCAGTGGCAGACCGAACAGAAGAGAAATATCAAGCTCTCAGTACTGGAGCAGGGTAAGAGGTGTGGATCTTCCCCGAGATGATTAGACAAGTGGCCCTAGAAGATTAGACAAGATTGTCCCTCTGTTAAGCATGACCTAAACTGGTGAGTGGGTTCAAGGGGAGAACGGGAGGGGAGAGCCCGGAATGACAATGGCACAGGCAATTCAAAAAAACACAGTAGCCACTCTCAAGTTAGTCAGAAAATTCACAATGCAGCAAATCAGGATATTGAAGAAGGTGTCTTAACTTTTCCCAGTAGATTTTGATCATCTGTGGGTCATGAAGCACTTCTCTTCCCATCTTGGCGAAAAGAGGACCAGGTTTCCCAGAGCAGCTGTGGCTGCCCCTGGATCCCTGGAAGTGTCCAAGGCCAGGTTGGACAGGGCTGGGAGCAACCTGGGATAGTGGAAGGTGTCCCTGCCCATGGCCTGGATGATCTTTAAGGTCCCTTCCATCCCAAACTGCTCTGTGATTCTATGAAAGCAAAACAACACTGGTGCAGGAGCTGGATCCACTTCCTGAAGCACCACCAGCATCTCTGCTGAGCCAGATGCAGAGCGTGGCAGAGGCAACAGGAGAGGGCAAGAAACAGCCACAAAAACTGGCTCCAGCTTTCCAGGTGCACAAAGTGCTCGTGGCCTCAAAGTCCCCTGCCAACTCCTATTTTCCCTCTGCCCCTAAAGTAACTAGGATGCTCAGGTTGACAAAAGGCTGTCATCAGAAGGCAAGGTTAAAAAAGCAGTAATTCAGCCAACTAACTGCCATCGCTGTTCCTCCCTATCTCTGCATTCTTGATAAACAAATTCATAACAAGATTTTACTGCTCTGTTCCCTGGAGCAGTCTATTAGTCTGTCGTTCAACACGCACCACCAGCCGAAGCCGAGCTCCCACAATACCATATCCCGTAAGATGATCTCCTTTGCATTCGCTATGATGTAATTATGCTAATTATCCAGCCGGCTTTAATATCCTCGTATTTTCCAGGAGGTTTATGATCAAACCTGTTCCCTTAATTTGCTCTGCCTGCCGTCGGAGCCGGGGTGTTTTGACGCTGTGCCACACGTTCGTCTCTCTGCGGGCTGTCACGGCTCCTCAAGGCCACGGGGAGCTCAGGCACAACTTCTGGAATTTTAGAAATTATTCCTCCTAACTAGCATTTAGCCAGTGTTTCATGGCTTCCCCCATCTATGACATTACACCAGTAAGGCCCGTTTTCATCTCAAGGTTTCATCTTTTTCTTTTCTTTTTTTTTTTTTTCAAATTTGCAGTGTGGCAAATTTCCTGGGAAGCCTTCACGTATTTACCCTTCCACTTGAAATGAAGGCCCTGCCTGTTAGATTAACATTTATCTGTGCAAAAAAACCTCAAAACCAACCCAAATCCCTAGAAATTTTGGAGGCTGGATCCTTACAGCTGGTATAAAAATGATGCGTGTTATAAACCAGATGCAGCGACTCAGAAGCTGGCCTTTCAATGTCTGGAATGAATTGCTCTAAGTAATATATATGAAAAATATAATTTGACATAAAAATCTCATTATTTTCCCGACTGCCTGAAATACAGCATGGTTCAGTCCCTACCAGAGTGGATCATAGAAAGCCCTCCTTATTCAAGGAGTATTAGCTTACTTAAGAATATTTTCTTTCATGTTTATAAAGTTTCAGTGCAAGTGCTTGGTGGGATATGGGTTTCATTAGCTTTTTCATTTCAACTTTTGCTGTGTGCTTTCTTTTCTTAAAAAAATAAAATGAAATCTGAATTTTCATGGCTTGGGGCTACCACAAATTTTTTTCCCCATAAAATGTGATTTAAATAGCAAGAACAGTTGGCTGTAATCAGAACAAAAAAACCAAACATGACCCAGATCTCTTTTCTAGAGGTTTTTTTTTGGTGTGCATCATTTCCATATATTCCTAGTGTGTGCAGTGGCCATTGGTACTGTCTCATTCAAAAGTATTTTCGCTATTTCCTGTTTCTATCCCCTCTATTGCCATTTAGCTGAACGAACTCATAGAATCACAGAATGATTTGGGTTGGAAGGGACTTTTAAAGTCTACCTTGTTCCATCTCCTGCCATGGGCAGGGACACCTTCCACTGTCCCAGGTTGCTCCAAGCCCCCTCCAACCTGGCCTTGAACACTTCCAGGGATGGGGCAGCCACAGCTGCTCTGGGAAACCTGTGCCAGGGCCTCACCACCCTCACTGTAAAAGACCTTCTTCTTTATATGTCATGCTGTGGCAAAAAAAATATGTTCTTCGTAATTTTTGTACAGATTTCTTCATGGGCTGTGCAGGGGTTTTGATTTGTGCCTCCCAGCAACAACCCCGGTGCAGCTCTGGAGATGTGGGAACGGGGAGGTGGCTTCTGCAGAGCCTGGGCCAGCGCCAGAGCTGCCTCAGCTCAGTGCCCGGGGGGGACGAAGGTCCATCCCACCCCTTTACCCTCCTCTCAGACACAGAAACACAGCTCCAGCTGACTCCACAGGCAGGTGGGAACGGGCTAACCAGTGTGTGCCGCTGCTTTTCCCTCATGCTGGGTCTCATCCCCACATAATCCCATCAGTTCCCACACGTCAGGAATTCCAAGGGCAGAGGGTCAGTCCCCCACGCCAAAACACAGCCATGGAGCTGCTCAGCCCAACACTGCAGGTGCCCTCAGGGATTCAGCAGGGGGCCTCTGCTTGGAGAAGATGTGGAAGATGACAGGATCAATCCCTTGGCTGAGTTAGGCACAGGATTACAGGGAGGACTCAGCAGGAACACTCCTTCCCTGAGAGCTGAGCTGTGTCAGCCGTGAGGAGTCAGGTTTCCTCCATCCTCCCACCACAGCCTGGGCATGCAAATAAAGGAAACAAATGCCCAACGCACAACCCGGGCAAAACAGATCTTAACCGAGTCAAAGGGGAAACACAGGCGGCTGGACCCACCAGGTATCCCAAAACACTCAGAAGCTGTAGGAGAAAGAGGGTAAAGTTGCTTCCAGGAGACCTCCTGTCCATATCTCTGATTTCTGGTACTACAGGGGAAGAGGAGTTGGCCAGCAAGGAGACCTGCAGGACATCCCTGCTGTAGGTACAGGATTTTGGAGTCAGGATGAAGCAAGTGAGCAAGTCTGTTTCAGGAGGCCAGGGATTGTCCCCCACAAATTTCAGGGACCTCAGTCTTTACCAGAGCCCCCAAATACTGCAAATATGAATCACAGAATTCCAGAGTGGGTCAGGCTGGGAGGGATCACTGTAGGACCTCTGGTCCCACCTCCCTGCTCCAGCAGGGCCATCCCAGAGCACAGGGCACAGCAGTGGGCACACACGCTCTGGAATGTCTCCAGAGAAGAGACTCCAGCCCTCTCTGGTCTCTGTTCAGGGCTCAGGCACTGCCCAGGGAAGAAGTTCTGCCTCCTGTGCAGGGGGAACTTCCTGGGATCAATCCCTGCCATTGCTGGGCCCCAGGGAGCAGAGCCTGGGCCTTGCTCTGCCCCTCCCTGCACACAGGGACAGACACTGAAGATTGTCTCCAAGCTGCTGCACAGGCCAGAACCATCGGAGGAGCATCACTGTGTCTTCTTCAGAGCCTCACAGAGCAAGAGCAAGGCTCAGGAATCAGAAAATCACAGAATATCCTGAGTGGGAAGGGACTCATCAGGATCATCCACTCCAACTCCTGTCCCTGCACAGACACCCCGACAACCCCACCCTGTGCCCGGAGCATTGTCCAAACACTCCTGGAGCTCTGGCAGCCTTGGGGCCGTGCCCATTCCCTGGGGAGCCTGGTCAGTGCCCCACCACCCTCTGGGGGAAGAACCTTTCCCAGATCTCCAACCTGACCCTCCCCTGACACAATTCCATGCCATTTCCTCAGGTCCTGTTGCTGCCTGCCCCTTTGTTTCCAGAGAGATTCCAGGAAAGTTCAGCCACGCAATCCAAAAAATCTCAGAAAGACCCTGGGCATGAACCTTCTCAAGAGCAGAAGCATCCATGTTTCCCAATCACATGGGAAATAAGCAGGCTGGGTTTATTTACATTGAGTTAACCCCACATCACATGCCCCCAAAAAAATTTCAAAATAGATCCCCTACCTGGGGGGAAAAAAAAGCAAAACTCCACTCAATTCATCTCCTAGAGCACTCAAGGACAAGCAGGAGGGGAGCTGCTGAGACAAGCAAATCCTGTTGTCTTTACACCAAACCCACAGGGAAATCGGGACTGCCTGACAGAGGAAAAGGTAATAGTTTTTGATATAGCAAACTGTGGTTGACAGACCAGAAAGCTTTGCATGAATGCCTTTCAAAACAGCCCAGAGCTTTAGGGCACGAATGTGAAATTTCTGTGTCTACCAGGACTATGCCAAGGCCACTGAAGTTGCCTGTGTGAGCTACTCCAACCAGAAACGATGGTGTTTGCTGACACCAACCTGGGGAGAAACAGGCTTTTGTTCCCAACCCCTGAACGAGCCCTGCCACAGCACGGAGGGTGACCAGGCTGTTGTGGGGAAGTCTGGCAGGAGGGTAACGAGAGCACAGCTGGGAGCACCCGGAGCAAAGCTCACAGATGAAACCCCAAGCGAAGGACAAAGGCCGTGTGCCCACGAGGGGCAGACACCATCTGACCACGGGGCTGCCGGGGACGTCAGCTCCAGAACCGAGCTTAGCAGGGGGGAAACCGCGCCCATAGGAAGTCCAGGTTGCCTTGCTAGTCACAAGGTGCTCCAGCAAACTCCATTCTCACAATAATATGAGATTCCAGTCGAGCTTGGCAACTACCTGAGACCCCACCATCTCAACTGCAACCACTGTGGGATGCCTTCAAAACACGTTTTTATGGTTTGCTAGTTTGCTTCTTTTCCCCCAGATTCCAGCTGTCCTAGGCTTGGTGAGACCTAGGGTTTTGCAGAAACCATCCTGAGAGGGGAAGATGTGACCTGTCAAACAAGATCAAGAGACTGCTTCCACAGGTTCTACGATAATGAGGCTGGAGAATTAAATAACAACATAGCACAGACAATTTTTGGAGGACAAGACAGTCCCGTTGTTAGGAGGGTTTAGATGCAGCCTGAATTCATGCAGCAGTTTTGGGAAGTTACTGTGATGTATATAACAACAGCTGGAGGAACTTTAGGACTGAATGCCCACCCTATGTGGAAAGACAGATCATGTTCTTGTTACATGGGAAAGGAAAATTCAAAGTGAGAAATATCCAGCAGAAGGCTTGTCAGAAAAATTTAATTTTGAGGTAGCTGGAGACACATGGGGTGACATCAGCTCAGGGAGGTTGCCTGTTTGGAGTGATGGCCAAGGGACCAAATTGTCTGCTTTGCTTTTATTCAACAGTCCCACATAATCAACACTTCCCCATGTAATACTTCAACTCTGTCAAAAGTGCCTGGCTTTTTTTTTTTCCTCTTTTTAATCCAAATATAACAAAATTTGTTTGCTTCTCTTGTGTAGATTGAAAACTATCACCTAGCACTGTTCAATTAAGGTTTTCTTGATATTTTACATTCCTTAAAACCATTTTAATCAGCAAAGGTACCCTCATTATTTTATTTTTAAAGAGTAGTAATTTTCAAAGGATTGAGTTCTTGTCAACACAACACTAAAGTCAGGGTGCTAATTTGCTTTTTGTTCTCTCAAGCTTCTCCACTGTTACAAGCACCACGTTATATTTAAAACCCTGCTGGCAGTGACACAGCACCTTGTGTCACTGGCCATTCTCACCCACCTTCCCTGTGGGGTGAGAAGTGCACAGATAGTTTATCAGATCTCTGGAAACACGCATTGGGTTGATGCCCAAGGTCAAACAAGCTTCTCTTACATAAGGAATCAAGGTCAGGTGGAGGTCCTCGTGCAAAGCAGCTTCACCCTCACAACAAGCAAGGGCAGCTTGTGCTGGTGTCACATCTGCAGATTCCAGGACTACCCAGAACAAAAATAGTCGGTCAACCGCTGAACAACGAGTTTCATAAATATCAACACCTGTTTCTCATTATTTTGCCTCTTTGAAGAAGATACTTTCCCATTTCAGCCGGTCAGAAGGCCAAGCCCCTCTTGAGTTACACTCTGGCCACAGCACCTCCACCACGGCCTCGTTAACCAAGGACAAGGGAGACCTGGTGGGTCTCACTGGGCTGAAACCAGACCAACTCCACCAGCCAAAGGAAGGGGGACACAAAGCAAAACAACTCTGTAGTCACTTCAGAGTTTCCATGACTCAGAGCAATGGGCTGCCAGCGGTGGTGCCCCGTCAAAAAAGTACTGTGGCTTAGCAAAATCAGCCTGAGGCTGGGAGGCAGGAAGACGTGGGTTTAAATGCTGGTGCTGCAGATGCATCCTCGGGTGAAGGCAGCCAAGAAACTCCCCGGGAGTGTAAACTTGTTTGAAAGTAGTAGGGCTGACATGGGCGAGAAGCACCTGAGGACTCCAGCAAAACAAGGGCATAAAACACTGCCCACTGACTGCACTTATCTGCTCTCCATCTGCACACAGACACTGTTCATCACAGCCTGCCTCCCTTGGCACTCCTCCACACAAACTCTGAGCAGATCATTTTCCCTCCCATGGCTGTGGAGGTTTGACGCCCGCGTGGAGAGAATCTGATGCCTCTTCTGGATGAAACAACCCATACAAACACCTTTTAAGGGAGCGAGGCTGAGAAAAGAGATCTCTTTTTTTAACTTCTGAAATTATGATATTACCTCTATCATATCGAGCACCGGTATTTCATTCCTTTTTCAATCTGCACTCTTAATTAGGTCTTTTCTGCAGGAAAGGGGCTCTAAGGGGCTTGGTTTGTCATAGAGTTGACATTTTCTTAGCACATGGACAACAAGAACACAAAATACAAAAAGGATCTCATAGTACTCAGGTGAAAGACAAAGTTTTACCAATGCCAGCCAGAGCACAGGACAGCAAAGAGCATCTAAATGAGGGGAAGAGCTGCTGTACACCTCAAAAGGCACAAATTAGAAATTATTAGTTTCGGAATTGGCTCAATCACAGCTAGGGAAAACTCTTACAGCCAGAGCTCCATGGATGCAGACACAGCAATATTAGCATCCTCTACATGAATTTTGGGTTGGACTGGATCTGCCACTTAAACATCCTAATGCCATGGGAAGGGGTCCACAGATTCCTCCCTTGCTCCTCCATTGTTTTAATCCACCTCTTTAACTGGATGACTTTCAATGATCGGGCCTAATATCAAAGAAATAGAAACACGTTTCACAACTTGGCTCACCAAGGGAGCTGGCGTTTGACAGGGTCATAGCAAATTTAGGCCAGCAGCAGCCTCTGCAAGGAGACTGGGACTCCTCAGGCCACAGCCAGAAGTTCATCTGTGTTTTTGTGTTGTTAGACACACAGCTGGACACAACAGTCCCATCGTTAGCAATTAACATGACCAGTTCTACCTACTGCAGTGCTAATTAACAGGACATTTGTTCTTCTAAGCATTCCCAGATCTTTTGACAGCACCAGATCCAAGGACTGGGGGAAGACAAAAGGCATCTTTGCTTATGCCAGGCCAGAGATAGAACTTCTCAAAATTCTGCTCATCCTCCCAGTGTCAGGATAAATCATTCTTTCTGCTCATGTGTCTCAGCCCTCAGAGCATGCCCTGGGGGAAGCACTGGGTACAAATAGATCCCAAAAACTTTCCAGTCACCCTTTGGTTGAGCTCAAGGGTTTTGACTCCAAAGTGCTCACTCATCACAGCAGGTGGAACACACAGAGAACACACAAGTTATGGTCATTATAACATAATTATGGTATTACCACAGCAAACCTCCGTTAGAGCCCCTTGATTTCAACAAGATGATCAGAGATAAGGTCCAAGAGGGTACCTCTGAACGTGCACATGGGAAATGGGAATGCTGAGCTAGAGCTTGTGTCCTTGGGATGGTACAGAGATCAGAACTGCCTTCCCAGAGGCACCAAGTTACTTCTTACACCACACAAATAATTCAAGCTGTGGCTGACCTGTTTCCAAGTGTCTGCAGTGGAGAGAGAACACCTTTGTCGTGCAGCTTGTCAGCCAAACGAAGCCACACGTAACAAGGGGGTCTGTTGACACAGCAAACTAAAAATATAAGGCACATTTTTTACCAACTGTCCTATGCATGAAATGAAGTCTCTTCAAGCTTCACTTCATCAAGGCTTTAGTCCATCAGCCAGGCAAGTTTCAACCCAGTACAATCCAAACACAATTAAAATATTTAAACTGTTACTTTCACGCTAATTCCATTCCTACCTCCCCCACCCTGTTTTAAAGCAGAAAACTTTGAAGCTGGTTTTTTCCCTCCCTGCTTCTAATAGGACTTCCTGTTATTGGCAAGTAAGTATTTTGGGAAAAAAAACCCCAACCTCTTTAATATCCTTCCTCAGGGCCTCAGAAGAGCATAGTGTTTTCTCCACATTTTCAAAGCATGGCTGCTGTTTGTCATGTGAAATTCCAGTAACTTTGGATTTAAGTGTTTTTAGAACAAAATCAGGAGGCAAGTCTTGTAGAGTTTCGGTAAATCAGATTCTCTGCTAAATCCCACAAAACTAAAGCCCTCTCTCCCAAAAGCCCACCACAAAACACCTTCAAAGGATGAGATGTATTATTTTCCAAGGATCACTTGAACACTCCCATGGGTTGTCCAAGCATTAAAGCAAAAACGTCTTCTTCAGAATAAAAATTTATGCAGATATTACAGCAAATCTCAGAGGTTGTGGGATCTTTATTACTCTTTATTTATAAGACTGCTTATCCTCGTGGTCAGGTGAACACTAGGAGATGGGACAAGTTTTGCTGGTTGTTCAGCCTTGAACTCAAGAAGGGACTACATTGTGCCTTAGCTTTGACACAGAAATGGAAAATCAGATTTGTCCTCCCCTCAGCCCCATCTCCATTAAACCTGCTCCTGTGCTCCAACAACTCTGTCAGCACTGTAACAAAAGGAAAATGAGTTTTGTGATCCTTAACTAGCAGATACATATCACGAGCATTCAGATAGCTGCTTTTGTGACCACCTATCACTGCTGAAGCTGAGCACCAACCACCCTCTCATCCTTTTTTTCCAGCTCCACCACTTTTCCTGTTCTAGTAAACCTCAATATTTCTCAGCCCTGGCTCTTTGCCCATTTTAATTTCGTATGCTGTATAAACCTCAAAGTCTGAATACACTATGAAGACATTTTCCCTCCCATCAGTACTAACAACAGCAGCGTTGCTAATTGCTGTGGTTTTTCTTCCCATTGGACTCTCAGACTTCTGAAGCCGTAGAAGAAAAGATAAGTGTGCTTGTCTAGAAGGAGATTATTGTTTCCAAATTAATGTTATCATTTCCCAGGCCTAAGTGCATAAAGAGATGTTGGGGTATGAACATACACCTCCATGCTGTGAGTGCATCTCTTGTGCGAACCAGGATCCTGTTAGGAATGTCCAGTCTGGAGGCAGACGCTCTCCACAGCAACTACAGCTCTTCCCAACCCACAGCCTGCCTCGGTGCTTGACAGTCCTCTCATACTGCTGAGACTGCTGAGCTCCTCAGGTGCATGACAACGCTCCTCACCCAAAAGACAATTTCATTTGTTCCCCACTATAAATGCATTTTTCCCAGAACCTCCTCTGCCAAACTTAATGCCCTTTGCAATTCAGCAGATCACCTACAAAAATGCATGGCAACCAGTTTTGAAGTCCTCTCTCCCAGTTGTAATTCCTTCAACCCTCAAGTGGACCTTGTAGAGCTTTACCCATTTATGCCTGTAGGAGAGACCAGCCCAGGCTCCACCTGGCTTTGCCAGCTTTGGATCGAGCACGTGGGGAAGCACAGCACGGGCACACAGCACAATTCTATCTGTGAACAACTTGGCTCAGGCCCATAAGAGATCTCACTTGGACCTGCACCTGGCCCAACACCCCCTCTGACAGCACAGTGTCCTTCACAGGGCATTTGTTGCTCAGCAGTGTAGTTCTTGAGTCTTGTCAGAGCTTCACTATGCCCAAGTCTTGCCCCTCTCCCAAGAAGCCCTGCCTCTGCTGCCTGAGGCTTTTTGTTTTTAACCACAGGCTCCATCAGTGATCCCACAGGGAAGGAAAGACGCACCAACACGCAGGTGTGAGAGCTGGGGAACCCGTGCTGTGTAACCCCCACATGAATCTCACCAGCTCACACACACACACATTTTCCTCAGCTTCACTTTGTGAATTCTACATATCAGCTCTTCAAGGACATCCGACACAAACAAAAGGGACAGGACTTCTGAAGTGTTTCTAAATTCATTATGCATTGGTGTTATTTCGTAGTAATTAATGCATCTTGACAATTCCAGTGTATCTGTCCAACCGTTTGGTATCTCTGAAGAGTTCTGGTGGTGTGGCAGACAACCAGGGGTGTCTGCAATTCCCTGCCCAGGACATGGCTCTGCACCTCGACCTGCCTCTACTGCAGCTCCCTCAGAATCTGGTGCATGTTCGAGGCTCTGTCTTCCCCGTGTCGTTACTCCTTGATGAGAGGTGACCAACCTCCCAGACAACTCCTCTCCAAGTACCAACTCATGGAGAGCATCCAGCCCTTCACCCAAAGATAAACTGCAACTGCTGGCAACCTAAGTTTAATAATCTTCTAAGTGCACACTAGCTGTTCTTGGAATTTTATGTCAAAATTAAAAGGCAAGTAAACAAGACTTTAAGGCAAAGTAAGTTTTAAAACCAAACAGAATTTGCAGCCTCAGGTACACATTGCTCATAAGCTCAATTAATTCATGAGGCATAAATTCTTTATGATACCTTACTACAGTTTTAGATGAGCAAATAGAGCAAAAATTCTGCTACTAACAGAAAAATCAAGAGTGACAGAAGCTTGCTTTGTTTCATCTTCTGCTGTTGGGAAAACAGTGGGGCCAGAATGTCTGTGCCCATAGATACTCTGGATCCTATTCCCAAGGGGACAAGCAACTGGGCTTTATCGAATCCATTCTGACTCGATCTTCTACACAGGGCAGAAGGATCAAGAGCATCGAGGCCTGACATCTTTACATATCCCTTGTCATTCATTTTTCTTCTGCCAGCCAACTAGATTTAATCCTGATTATAGCTAATGAAACAACAGCTAATGCAACATCAAAGACTGTTCTCAGCTTTGAAGCCTTGGTTCCAGTTCTTGTAGCTGTGACAATCTAGGACTAGAAACTTAGTCCACACACTGTGCTTTCCCAAGAGAAGGAACAGCAACCCTACTTGGAGACATTTTTACCCAAGAGTAGTGGAAAAGAGGACCAACATGACTGAAGGGTTTTTTAAATGGCCTTCTTTGATATGGTTTACGATGGTTATTGACTAGCCAAGCTTAAGTGATCAGGAAAACAGACACTTCTTTAATATCTTCTTAATACTGATAAACTTTCAAACCAGTTGCAACTCCTTGAGCAGGTCCTTCTAGAAGGGGTTGCTAATGCAGCTGGCATGTTATTTGCTATTTTTGTATTCTTTTAACAAAGACAGTACCTCACTGATGGCACTGAAGAGCTGGCACTGAAGCTTCAGCATCTCCAAAATTAGGTTAGAGTCAAACTTGTTTTGGTAAAAAGAACAGTGCTTCACACTCAAGTAAAACACTGTGTGGGTGGAGTATAGTGAAATCCTGTATTTCACAATATTTTAACTCAAAACCCAGCTGCAGTAAAATTTCAGTTTGCAATGCTAAAAAAAAGCTGTAACCACAACGCAGTGTGACAAGTTTGAAGGCTAAAACAAAACACAGCTCACTGTGCCAACCATTCAGAGCTGCAGATGATTATCAAACCCCTGAACTTCACACCCTCCCACTTCAACATGAACCGTTGGACACATGAAAAAAAAAAAGCTTAGTGAAGTATAGTAGATGTGATTTCCAGCTTTAACTGTGTTAATTAGTTTAAACCGATTATTCCTAAACATCTTAGCTGACTACTTTGATAGCACCCAAGAATCTTTTCAGGCAGATATTTATATTTACTTTACGTAGTTAAAACAGGCCTCTCAGCCAACAGCCTGGGCTACCAGCCAGCCAAATCCAGACGTTACCTCTCCCTGTGGATTTTACAGGGACTCTGAAGTTAAATTATTTATCCTCCTTGCCTGCAACTGGTCTCAAGGAGTTCAAGTTCTTGTTAAACACAATGTCCTGAATAAAAACAAGAGAACACCATAGCTCTCAGGGTATTCCAGATTTGTATAGTACCACCTGGAAGTCAAAGGGCTCCATGCAAAATGCTGAAGTAACAGCAGAGGATTCCTGCTGTAGAGCTTGCCAGCTAGCTAGGAACCATGCACAAAAAGGGGGAAATATGCAGAGATGGTGACACTCTACTATAAATTTGCACAGTGTAAAGCTGCAAGAGTCCAGGCATTTGACTTTGCTCTTAAAGTCCCAGCACTCAAACAACTTATAAATGAAATCAGGTTTTTCTTTGGAGGAGGAAGGGTTCTGGAAAGTCAGCTCTGTGCCTCCAAGCAGCCAAAAGGCAACTCAAAAATCATCTTTAGGCTTGGATGTTTACATCAACTACATGATTTCTGATTACTTGGCTTTGGCAATACTACAAAAATCAAGCTCAGGCAGAGCTAGTGACAAGGGAGAGATCAGAACGCAGCCTCGTGGAATTAAAGGTAATACAACAGTTACAGAGTTGCTTCTTCCAGCAGTATGATACATACGAGCAGCTGGCTTCCCACACTTTAATGAAACCATCTCCACTTCACTACTCCCTGCTTGCTACTCGTTTTATTTTGCAAAACAGCCTCATTGGAAAAAAAAAAATCACTTTTTATTTGTACTTTGGACATCAGTACTCTGACTGGCAGCAGAGGAGAGGGATGAAGTCACATGCCTTCTGTACCACAGGCATTCTGCATTAAGATGCTTGAGCAGGCACTGCTCAGATTCTGGGGATGAGCAGAATAGCAGGGGGATAAGTCAGAAAGGCTCTGGATTAAGAAATGGGAGTAGGTTAAAGCTACTCAAGAACAGCCAAAGGCATTTAAATGAAACACAGAAAAGCAAACATTTCAAACGCAGGTAAGTTCCCTTGTGCCTCTAAGCCGTGGCTGAAACAGCAGTGGCAGGAGAGACCATGTCTGTTAGTGGTCCTGACACAAGTCAGAAAAAGCGGCTTCTACACAGACCAAAATGGTCCGGCACACAGGCAGCACCACAGGCAGTGCCTGCAGGGCCCTGGCACCTTCCTTGGGAGTGCCCAGCACAAGGAGAGGCAGAGCCAAGGCTACCACGATGCTTAAGGAAAAGGAACTAACACTCAAAGGCACATTCAGAAATCCACAGCAAGGAGACCACAGAATTAGGTCACACAACTGAATCAAGCTGCAACCTGCTCAAAGATGTGAGTCTGACCCAGACAAGCTGCTCTTATCTGTTCCACAGGTGAAAGTAAATATCTGAGATGGGAGGATGCAATTTGATTGTGGTAGGGAAAAGCAACTGCTTTAATAAACTCCATCAGGAGTAGGAGGCTGTACCACCAAACACACACAGACCCAGAACCTCCACAACAGCTGTATGAAAAGTGATACTAACATCTAAACTCTACCTTTCCTCCCACAACATGAAGGACACTTGTTCCATTGATCTGGGTGGGTTAGGATAATTCCCAGCCTTCAACAAAAAATATAGACAGCAATTAATTAAAAAAACACCCCAAACCAGTCATTGTGAGAATTAAAACTTTTATTAGTGTATTCACATATTAGGCAAATGCAACACGCATGAAGCTTATTTCTTAGGTTCCACAAGTTCTACCAATACATTAGTCTACTGGTAAAACTAGCACAAACTGGTAACTGCTTTGCCAATTTTTGAAAGGTGTCTGGCCCACTTTTTCAAGGCTTGATTTTTGGTATTGCTTCTATGCCCTAGTCATTATGGCATAAAAATATCCATCACTATCATCAATTCAGTCAAGTGATTAAAAGCTGTAACACTGGCCACATTTTTGTTCTCAAAGCTAAGTTATCACTAGCTGTACTTACAAAGTACAGAACTAGTGTAATTGATGAAACAATGGAAAAAACAGACAAAGGCAATCCTGCTACTGCCACAATAACAAAAGAATGACAGACAGCTAGATCACAAGATTGTTAGTAAGATGTGTATTTTTCAAGTCAGAATAACCCTTCTATACAGTTTCCCAACCCAGCCCCAACCCAGACTTATTTGTAGAATATATTTCAGAATATTTTTTAATATGGTGCAGCTGTAGTGTCCAAGGGTTCACAATAACATGCACTGTCATGAAGAACCTGGAAGTCCTCCTTCGCTGGTCATACCTCAGCAACCACTATTCTAGAGGTTTTGCAGAAGCAACTACTTTTAATAACAAGGCCCATTATGACTTAATGAATGCATATGATCTGGTGTGTAAGTAAACTATAGAAGCGACTCAGATAAGAAATTTAAATTCTGTTACTGAAATATGTTAAGAAGCTGCATCTATTTAAAACCTAAACAAAAAGAGTCTAGCTTACCCCAGGAAATGACTTTTCAAGGTATTTGGCTCCAAAAACTAAACCCCATTATTTTTAGTGATATATGAAAAAATGAAAAAAATACAGATGGTAAGAGGTAAGACATATTCAATGAAAAAATAGAGATGTAAGCCAATAACCTTGTGCACTTAATTCAGTATCCAAAGCTATGGTAAATTGTCATTCAGTGAGAAAAACCACTCATTTCAGTGATTCAAGGTACAAAAAAGTCCCAAATTACACTACTGCCAGCAATACTGCTGGCAACAGATGCATCAACTCAGATGGGTATCAAAAAGTAGACTGCTAGTGTGATGGATACTCAGAATTTAAAATATGAATTCATTTTAGGCCCCATTAAGTATATAAAGTGTCTTAAGACTTCACAGATGAATCCCAAGACATTTCTTTCCCTTCCAATGGAGGGACTTTCTTTCTCTTTAAGAAGGCAGCAAAAAATTAAGCTTTTCTACAAGGAAAGTCTTCTTCTCATGTTTAGGACAACTTGAAAACCTGCTTATATAAAAAAATATAAAAGAATAAGGGAGCAAAGTCTTGGGATTTATGAGATACTTGCCCCAATCAAAAAACCAAAATGACTATTTATGGGAACTAAAATGTAGAACAGCACAATACTGTGATATTTGAGATCATGATACATTATCTGTATATATACTTAGCTATTCATGTTATTGATAAACCATTAGGACACTCAATTATATACCCAATAAAAACACCATTAAAGAGTCTTTAGAATTGTCCCTTCTTTCTGAAGAAGGCTTTTCTATACACTAAATTTTCATCTAGTATCAGAGTATAGGAAACAGAATCCACAAGGTGCTTTAACTGATGAGACCTCAAGTGCTGTTTTTTCTTTTTTTTCTCTTTTCTTTTTTTTTCTTTTTCTTTTTTTTTTTTCTTTTTTTTTCTTTTTCTTTTTTAAAAACCTTTTTAGATAGTAAACAGTTCATGGGGACCACACACAAATACTACGACAGACGAGCTGTTATACGAAGTCTGTTGGCTGGAGTCTGCGTTCAGCCCACTGGTGATGGAGGAGAGCTTCACGACATGCTGGAGCAGCGCACTGAGGGGGAGCCCATCTGAGTCAATACTTTGTCCAGCCACTGTAGAGGCCCGTTCAGGTGGAGCTCAATCCAGCAAGGAGTGCTTGTTACTGTCTGACGCCTGGAAAACAAAAGGATGGGGAAGAGTCAGTGGATTGGGTTGGCATGGCCTGGTTTGGGTAGCCAGGAGGCTACAGGGGTGGCTTCTGTGAGAAGCTGGCAGAAGCTTTCTCCATGTCCAGTAGAGCCAATTCTTGTCAGCTACAAAGATGGACATGCAGCTGGTCAAGGCTGGGCCAGTTGGAAATGGTGGTAATGTTTCTGTGATAAGATATTAAAGAAGGAAAAAAAAGTTATTGCACAGTTGTAATTGTGACCAGAGAAGAGCAGGGTGAGAGCATGTGAGAGGAACAGCCCTGCAGACACCAAGGTCAGTGCAAGAGGAGGGGCAGGAGCTGCTCCAGGTGCCAGAGGTGATATTCCCCTTCAGCCTGTGGAGAAGACCACGGTAAGTCAGCTGTTCCCCTGCAGCCCATGGGCATCCATGGAGGAGCAGAGATCCACCTGCAGCTCCTGGAGGAGACTGATGGTGGAGCAGCCTGTCCTTGAAGGACTGCGCTCTGGGGAAGAGTGACCCACGCTGCAGCAGTCTGGGGAGGACTGTTGTCCCTGGGACAGAACTGAAGGTTGTCCAACTGATGCAGTGTTCACATCAAAAATAACTGTGTGCAGCTGTATCTCAACCTTCAAAGAGTCAGCATGAATAACAACTACTGAGAAATATGGGATAGAAACCCTCGGCTCTGCAACGTCCGTGTGGCCAAACAGCACAATGCCGTGGTGTTCATAAGATCTGGCTTTTCGGAGCAAATGACGTTATAAATGTTTAAGGAAACTGGTAGATGTTGTCAGAAACACTGTATCAAAACACAGTGTGTGGTTATACTGTGCTAACTGATGGTATCTCAAAGGAACACCAAACTTTATCTCTGATTTCCTGTAATCTTACACTTCTACATGTGTTTTGTACTGTAACATCCTCACACAAACAACTTAAGTAAAAACTGTGTTTCCCTTGTCTCCTATAGTAACTTGCCTATAACTTTCCGCAATAGAAGACCCTAAATAAACACCATATAGCAACTTCCAGTGAAGCTGAAGGATTGACAACCATAAAAGCTCCATTCACTCTCCCATATATCCTTGTTTCAGGGACCTGTTATTCAAAAATCTTTCTTCTCATCTTCAAAGTAAAGAAATCAGTATTGGACAAACTCTGCCTGAGAAATCCTGTTATTTCACTGTACCCACTCCAGGCATGGGAGTTTTCCCTAACTAGACTGGCAAGACTATGGTTGCTAAGCCAGTTTTTCCTAGTAATTCCAGCCATCCCAAGATTCAAAGGCAGCAGATTAGTCAGACACAAACCCAGCTCCTTCATTTTTACTGTCAGCACTGCAGCCCTTTGCTTTAAGCATATCTGTTTATATAAACAGAGGAACTGAAAAGGCAGAAAGATCAAGACAGTGAAGATTGATTTCAAAAGTTCCACATTTTCTAGGAGAAGACAGCAGCTGGGTTCTGTGCTCTTTCAGCACACTACAAAACAGTTATCTTGGCCCTGAAT
The DNA here is from genome assembly GCA_013400975.1 of Atrichornis clamosus. Taxonomy (NCBI): domain Eukaryota; kingdom Metazoa; phylum Chordata; class Aves; order Passeriformes; family Menuridae; genus Atrichornis; species Atrichornis clamosus. The sequence goes on along the minus strand of WBMZ01012892.1, from coordinate 169,309 downwards.
GCCTGTGTCAGAACAAAGTGATACAACAGACAAACAAATCTAAACCACAGGAAATATAATTCCATTTAGTCTCGAATCCTCTTCCAAAGAAGGAAATTCATTATCCCACCACTGTCAACTCCCCTACAATGTGTTTCACAACACACTTCCTCAGAATCTTGCAACTGGTTCTGTTCAACAACTCGGGCTTTGCACTAGGCTGGTAAAAATTTATTAAATAGTGACAGTCACTGTGTAACCATTTCAAATGGTTTCAAACTCAGCTTCTTCAACCCACAGACTTCCAGATCACAAATCATAATTACCTCTACTGAACTTTCTTCAGAAGATGATCCTAGACCTGGATAGTTAGTTCCTGTGCTAACATGAACATTTTTCTGGTGATCTGAACTTCTACCATCCCCAATTCAGGCTAATGTGTAACAAAGCAAAAAGCTGTAAGCTATTTTGTCTACCAAGCTTATAAAATGCATCACCTTGCCATACCTGCACGTTTATGCACATATGCCTAAAATGCAAGTAATGCTTTGGCTTTGCCCAAGCCTGTTTTGTGAGAAATGTTTTTTTACGTAATAATGAAGCACAGACATTTGAACAAGAATGATGGGGTTTACAGTGTTTCCTGGTCCATTTTGACAATCAGACTACATTCATTTACATTCAAGGTTGTGTTTGCTGGAGCCACCTCTTCTTGCTCTAATCCCAATTGCAGAATTACTTACAAATGTTGTTTATCAGTAATTTATTAGCATCATCTTAAAGAGAGGTGCAAATTAACTAGTACAGTATTATGTCAGTAATCAGTTTTTGTGCTGTTTTGGCAGTGTTTCCACTGCAGCTTTTTCAATCCTATGGTCTGTGAAGACTAGATTTATAGACTAACAACCAACATTCTTTACCCTTAAAAACACTTTAACAAAAGTCTCCCCACAGTTTTAATCCAGCTCTTACACTCTGTTCACTTCAAGATGCCTCTGTATAATCTGACTGATTAAGCCTTTCTTCTGTTCAGATTTGAATGTTGTATTTAATTATGCCTAAGTGTATACATACTCCTTCAGAGCCAAATCCAATAGCTCTTTAAACCTGAGCCAGATTTTTCTTGTGTACCTCTTCCTAACAAAGAGGTACCAATTTATTCCATTACTCAAATTTCTCATTTCATCTAATTAGACTATTACAAACTTGGCTTCATTTAGCTGAGAAACCTCCCCCACATACTGACACTGCTATTTACATGTATGTGTTCCAAGAGCAGATAAAGGAATCAACTCCCTAGGATTCACAGTGGAATCTACATGCCATTATTCAACTTCAGAAATTACATGGATTTTCAAAAAAAAATCATTATGTACTGCATTAGGGTATTGCTATATCAGACTTCATTCTTTCAGTGGACAATTTCTAGAGGTTCAAGAGATTTGTTTAAAACCACATCTCTAGCTGTCCAAAATAATGAAATCTTTAAAACTGCTCAGTTAGAAGTCAATTTCTTTTCTTCCTGAATTCCCATACTACAGTAAAAACAGGCACTGTCCTCAACTACAGCTTTTTGTTTGTGCTAATAGAGAATACAATTGGAATCTATTCAAAAGCAAACAAAAAGCTATTTTTTCCACTCAAAGAACTGTTTTTAGAAGTTTTTCTATATAAACACAGTCATCTTACTCCTGCAAAGTTTTTTCCAGTACAAGTTCCAAAATACTTGCCATCCCTTAGAAGCATGCTCCCCAGCTATTTCATTCTGCAGGAGGCACTCCAAGCGACTCCAAGTCTCTCTGTTGGGTACCATCAGCCCCATCCTGCACCACAACCCAAGGAACTCCTGCTACATGCACAACAGGACAGAGACCAAAACAACTGCATGTCTAACCAACAGCAAATAATCTCACAGCACAAACTGTGAAACTTCAAGATGTTGTCAGGGATTTCACCACAATATGCAAGCCAGCAGGACTGAGCAAGGGAATGGAACTTTGACGACATTCCTTGCTCAACAGTTGGCTTCAATGCAACACTAAAATCAGTTTATGGACTTGGTAACTTAGCAGTTCCATAGCTGAGGGGGAGAAAAAGGAAAATATGGGTTCAATTTGCAGACAGCATATCCACAATAGCAGTAAGAAGCCTGTACGTATGGCTTTCAAGCCAGACAGAAATAGCGTATTAGTGAAAGAACAAAAATTATTAAACTCTTAAATTTAAGAACAAAGGGTTTTCTTTTCTTACCTGTATTCAGCCCCCCATCCTTTAACAAAGCTCATTCTTATGGTACACATTCTAGTAAGCTGATAAACTGCTTCAAAGCCCTGATTCACAGATTGAGCCAGAAGAGCAGCAAATTCTTGGTTATTAAAGATTTTTAGATTGCATCCTATAAAGAGTCAAAAAGGTACAGTCAGTGAATACTTGTGTTCGCTACACACTAAACTGTGAAGAAATTATGAAAAGGAAAGCAAATGCCATTCAGTGAATACCTCCAGTGGGTATTTTCACATGAGACCTCTGGCAGGTTACTAACCTGGTGGAATTTTGCACACAGTTGCAGGATGCCAGCCATATCTTTGATTACAGTTGGGGCTCTGAACGAAAATCGCGCTGTCACTGAGGCACTCAGCAAAAACTTCTCCACCAATGTAGTAGAGACGCACGCCCCTGCCTGTAGCAAAATTTAAAGGAACTCTAGTTATATGAACCAAGCAGATTAGGGAACAAGGGAGCATTTTTTTCAGAGAAGGTCAAGGTTTTTCTTTACAACAGAAATAGAAATCAATTATCTACAGGACCTCACTGCTGTGCTGACAGCTGTAGCAGGAGCAGAACACAATTAACTTGCATTTTTCTCCCACGAATGCACACTATTTGAAGGAGAAGCAGAGTAACTTTTGGTCAAAAGTGAGAAAGAATTTTCCAGCCTTATAATGGCTTGCAACCAAATCCAGGCTCAGAAGCAGTGTTCATTAAAACAGAACTAAAACTTGTGGTGATATTAAAGCATTGTATGTGAAACAGTACAGGCCACTATGGTAAAAAGGGAAGACACAAGATTACCACTGCAACACTCTCTGCTTACATGCACCCAACACTATTTCACATACCACTGCATACCCCTGCACTGCTTCGGCAAAAACAATAGGACTAAATTTAGCCCTATTACAAAAAAATACCTGTAAAACAATCCCTATTGTCCACTTTTAAATTGTTATTTTGTTCTTGCTCTCCAAGTGGAAAACAAATCCATGTGGTTTATTTCTAGCAGAAAGAAAATAATGTGCAACTGATCTCCCAAATAACAAATAATTAACAGATCTTTACTGGCCATAGTTTCCATTCCCCTTTTCCTTTAAAACAATTTTTCAAACAAAATGTGAGCTGCTTTGTTAGTGTGAGTAATTTATAAGACTGAGAGCTCATTAAATTTTTGCTTTTCCTCATCATTGATCATTTTGACCAGTCAGCAAAGGCACAGCCTGGGTTTCTGCACATCTAAAATTTTATTAGACAAGCCTTTGGATTTGCCATTTAGACTTGCCATAGAAGGAGTTGGTTTAACTTAAGAGGTTGAAATTTTACTGAAAGTAAAAACAACAACAACAAAAATCTCATAAATGTCACTAATAAAAGTATCCAGGAAAAAAAAGAAAAAGAATTAAGGTAGTTTACTAAAGAACCTAAAGCCAAGACATTGTGTCGTAGAAAACAACATTCCTGACTAACCATTACAAAAAATATCTTAATCATGTCAAAGCAGCAAGTTCTCAATAGCAGCTTTTCCCATTTCAGGAAAGAATTAAGAATTTCATCCTATCCATGTCCATTCTGCATTTTATAAACTAGAATAAACCAAGCAACATGTTAATATTTTGTAATTAAAGCTTAAATTTCCATTACAAGCAACTCTGAATATAAATGCTGCCCAGGGCAGAGCAGTCCATCGAGGAGCCTGGAAGCCAAAAACCTGCCCCTCGGGATGCTTTGGTGCACCATCATTTTCCAGAAGGCAAGAACAGCAATGTGAGCATCAGCAATCCCACACTAGAGTGGCTTCCTCCTGTGCTGCTCTCAGTGTGACAGCTGTGTGACTGCTGCTGCCACCAGCTTAGGGCCTACTGGCTGAGGAAAGGCAGCTCCTTTCAGCTCCAGCCGTCACTACCTCTCTTCCCAATTCCAACTGGCTTCAGTACAGAAGCTGCTACATTTCTCCATGATTTCAGAAGTAGCGACTACTGTATCTTTTCCACTTCCGTCCTCACCCAGAGAGACCAAGCTATTGACAAGCCCTGAGAGAGAAGGCTGATGGCTGGCTGCACAAGGGTTAAAGGAACCCAACACACATCCTAAGTGGATCATTCCAGATAATTTAACCGACAAAACGAAATTAAATAGTTAAAAGATCAGAGATCTTTACCTATATGTCGCCTTGTCATTTCCACTGTAGCATTTCTGTTTACATTGGAAAGCAGACCTAGGCAAAATCGTTCTGAATTTGATGGATCTGTAAAGCCATCTACAGTCAGGGAAGGCTGAGACGCATGGAAGGTTTCTCCCACTCTTTGATTCAATTCATAATATGCTATTGAACACCAAAACGCAGGCTCCGAGTAAGTAACTGGTTGCAAGTCTAAAAAAAAATTTTAAAAACCAAGCTTAACACAGATTTTGAGGCTGAAAGTAGATCGATCTACCCTGCTATTTGTCTCTCCCAGAAATGACAGCAGCAGTCTCCTCAAACTACTCAAGCTATATTTTGCTTGCTGTCCTTTTTACCTACTTCAGTAAACAGAATGGAATTCAATCTTCCACACAAGGGAAGGAGGAGGGGAAGAAGGGGTGATCTAATCTGACCACAGCTCATTTAGTTCAGTACTTGCATTTTGCTCGGCAAAATGATTAAGCTAATGGTGCTCTGAGCGCCAGACGTTGAGACATTCCTGTTGCCCTTTCTGTAACTTGCAAACATTTTGGCAGCATTAAAGAAAAGATTAAACTATCAAACACTGAACAACAAAAAGGAAAAAAATAATATGAAAATTATGTTCTCTTGTATTACATTGTCTCTTCAGATAAAGGTAGTTCTAAGCTACTTTATTGCCCCCTTCTAGAGCATGGTATCTTCCTTGTATATCTTCATTTTTTTCTGCACTGTTTCCCCTTTTTACCTACCCTAATTACTTACTCAGCGTTCTGAACAGCATTTTCCTGTCACATCCTGTCACCATTCCTTAAACAAACCCATGGCAATCAGATCTTCCTGAGGCACTTACACAGACACACAGCAATGGCACCGGATCAAAGCAGGTGGGCTACTAATGTGGGAGCAACAACTGTGCTGAGGTTACAGGTGAAACAGTACATGAGAAGAGCAGCAGAGCACACACAAGGGAGACAGCAAGTCTGGACTGCATTATGGGCAGGCAAACATTCTTTAATATATTTATTTTATAAATGCTATTCCTGCACACACAAACATATCACCCCTTCTCTTTGCTAGGAGCTCAACAGTTACAGAAATAGAGTGGTTGTTAACAAGTGATTAACCCAGCCCTCTAATATTTAACATCAGGAAGCCAGCCCAACAGTCACCTCTTAATATAGCTCTTAATTTCTCAAAGTACATTTTTACTTTTAAAGTAATTGCATATATAATGAAGAGTCACTACACACAGAGAAATAATTGTAAGTATTTCCAGCTTACCCAGGCTATGATTAACTGGAGAGAGAGTACTAGGAGACAGCTCTGCTGGAGATCCTGTGGAAGCAATACAGATAGTTTCAGAGCAAATGGTTTTCAGTATTTCAGGTAAGTAGGCATAACCATTATCTAGATCAGTTTTACACTGAAGTTTTTCAGAGTAAGAAACCTCAGAAATCCTAAAACCACCATTCCGGAATATCACACACTTACTCTGAATTAAGATTTCATTCAATTTTCCAGACTTCTGGGAACCTACCCCTCCTCATAAAAGCTCAATTAACTTAGTGTTGTATTTGGCAGAACTCTCACTTCATGCACACTCTGAACATTATTTATGCACTTCTCCAGCGAGAATGTAGTGACTTCCCAAATTCACTGAAAAAGCAGCTAAGAAAGAGTGGATGAGGCAAGCAAGACGTTGCCTCTCTGTTCTCAATGGAGAAGGTTTATCTTGGAAAACACCTTCCAGTGTCTGAAGGGAGCCTTCAAGAAGAGTGGAGAGAGACTGTTTACAAGAATAGATAGTGACAGGACAACAGTTAATGGGCTCAAAGCTAGAGGAGAGATTTAGATTAGGAAAAAAATCTTAATGCTGAGGGTGCTGAGGTCCTGGCACAGGTTTCCCAGAGAAGCTGTGGTGCCCGATCCCTGGTAGTGTCCAAGGCCAGGACGGACAGAGCTTGGAGCAACCTGGGATAGTGGAAGGTGTCCCTGCCCGTGGCAGGGGTTTGGAAAGAGAAGGTCTCTAAGGTCCCTTCCATCCCAAACCATTCTATCATTTATGATTCTACGATCTCCAGAAAAGAGCAAGCTAGGTTTCCTCATTTGAGGAAATAATTCTTTCCCAGAAGGAGGAAGTTAAAAACCTCAGAAAAACATGAGACCTCCAACAAAATTTGCACAAAAGAAGGCAAAATACAGAGAGGCTTTCACAGAAACATTCCTGCAGTGACTGCTGATGTCAGGCTGTTTTAATTAAGGTATTTATTGTCACATAGTGGGAAAATATTGCCTTTTTTACAGAAACCGGTGCAGCTGATTCCAACTAACAGAAAATGGTTGCTAACATTAGCTAACCAAGCACACTCAAGTCTGCCAACACACAGCAGGAGGTTCTTATCCAGCACATTTACTGTGCTTTGTCCAAGTCTAAGGTCAAACACACTATCTAGAAACCCCTTCATAAAAAGGCACAAATGCTTCATGTTGCTACTGCTTTTGCCATAGAACTTTTGATACAAGAATTAATTTGAAACATGGCAGAAGTGGTAAGTTTGTAAAGAGTTAGAGACAGGTTCTCAGAACACATTGTCTGTAACTTGATTAGGCCAACAGACATTTTGCTTCAATGAACCTGTTTACCAGGGAATGGTTGAAACCAATTAGCTATTAAAATCTATTTCAAGGTTTTCTGGTGAAGACTTAATTCAACTCGTATACTTCTGTCACAAAACAAATGTAATATATTTAATATGGCACATAATGTCTTAAAAGCATTCCCCGGGCAAAAAGTTATTTTGTTCATTAAAGACTGAAAGTGGTATTTTGAGCAGAAAACACCAGGTTTTACAGAGGAAAAGTGCCACCATTTTTTGGGCTGAATTCATGCTCCTAGGCAGAAGAATCACAGCTAGTAATCCAAAGTCTTGAAAGGAATGAAAAATAAATGTTACCTGTATCCATGCTTTGGTTCAGCTGCTGGTCACTTGTTTCTCCATCTTCACTGATATACCCTGGAGGAGGTGTTTCTGTAAAAAAAAAAAAATCCACAGATTGGTAAAATGACTGGAGAAACTTACGTAAGATTTAACACTTGTGTGTTTTGCCATTACATCTTCATGAGCTCTGTAACACCTGAACATTGAATCAGATTGTCATTTTGCTATCCCTTTTCAAGTAAGACTTCAAACACACTACCTGTCTTATTGGTATGTAAAATATATCTTCTCAATGTCAGTCAATTGCTAAAATATGTTATATAATTAACAGAATCCTTGTTTGTTCCATTTAAGACAAGATACTGTCACTACAATGAGTAACAATTTTGCAGTTGTGATCAACAGCTTTCATATTTAGTAGAATTACAAATGAAAAAAAACATCTGGTGACTTCCACAAAAAAATAATGTTAGCTGTCTTTATGTAGGATAACCATCAGATCAGATACCCTCCCACACCTTATTGAAGTTGTTAGATTTAAAGGTTATTTTTCAGTTCAGTCCCCAAAAACATCTTTCTTCAATACCCAACAGTTGATTTGACTCATTTATAATAACTATATTAACTAACTAGTGACACTGCACAAGTTCTATTATTACTACTACTACTACTTCTAAGCTCTATTAAAACAATCATCTATTCTTTTAACAAGTTTTCCTTAAAGATAGACTTTCACAGACCAAAGTAAACTCAGTACCAACTTTGAAGCATTCTGATACTAGAAACTGCATCTAATTCCACAGAAGTATCTTCAAAACCCAGAAGAGTATGCATGTTTCTCTCCTCCATTCAAAATGTTCTTTGTAATCCAGATAATGAGTTAACCAACTGCCTTTCAGGAAATAATTTTCTTTGAACTGGGCAAATATCTTTTCCTACATATTAAAGGCAAAATCTGGTTTTCTTTAGTGACAGTGTTTGAAGCTAACTATCTCTACAATCACCTTAGAATTGTCTCTGAAACTTCCAGGGATTAAACACTTTTAATTACATTATTACCAAACAGCAGAAATTTAAAGTTAAAGCCTTTTTGCTTAAGAAATAAAATAAAATTGTAACAAATAATTGCCATACAAATGTCTGAGATGTACTGCAATATCATAAGATCAGAAGGAAGCTAGTGAGAGGAAACTAGATTAAGTCAGTTGATTAAATTAAAATGAACTGAGAGAATTTTATCTTTGATTTATTCTGTGTGCTAAATATAGATGTGACAAAATTCAAGTGAGAATTTAAAAGGATGATTAAGGGAAATCTTCACTAGTAAGAAATATGATAACAAAAATCATACCCATTTTTAACATTTTTGCAGAATTTACTGTGATAAAGTGGACTCCACCCTTCTCCAAATCATTCACTACAGTTAAGCCCACAGCTGTGGCAAAAGGTCAATACACACTTCCAATCCAATCCATGTCTCCTGTTTCCCGTTGCTAATCTAGGCTCTTTGGCACAGATTATTTCCCATGTCTAGTGTCTGCCTGAACAGAGAAGATTTCCTCCACCTAGTGCTATTAATAGTTTAGGGTCAGAGGCTGAGTACCACCACAGCTGGAAATAAGTGCTCAGGTGCAGCATTAAAAACTTTTCGCAGAGCTTGAGAGCTGCCACAAGTGTGGACGATGCCGCTCTGCCCATCCAGAACCTGAACTCGAACAGGCAGCTCCCAAAGGTCATCCTGCACCTTTCATGATCACCATCCTCCCAGGTGCAGGTGAAACCAAGCCCTCTTGCAGATCCAGTACTGAGGCAGGGCTGGAGTGCAAAGCCACCACAGTTGTTAGTCTTTCCTACCGCTAAAGAAAACGGTTCTGAGGAAGGCTGTCAAGGCACACAAGACGTAGCAGAACCTGGCTGAGTGCTCAAGATTAAGTCAGCAAGGTCAAATAAAGTAAGATGCCATGATATGAGCACAAGAGGAGGGTGTCAGTGACAAAGAGAAGGAGGCTAGGTGTGGCTACCTGCATAAACATTTGAAGATCATGTGAATACCTACAATCACCTTGAACAAACTTCCTGCAAATAACTACTTTAGCTCATTTCCATAGCACTGGATTTGCAAAAGGCAGCTTTCCAGTAAATAGTTTGCAAATGTTATCAAAAGCCCTCAGAACAAGTCAAAGAAGTATACATAAGTTAAAAAAGCAACACCATCTTCTAGCACCTTAAATTGCTCTTTAAAGGTGGCAACAAATGTGGCCCAAACTAAAAAGAAAGGTCGAATTAATGGATTGTTTAATGCCATTTAAATTCTTGGATATATTTAAGGAAAACACAAGCAACATTCTGTTTCAGGAATGTAGACACAATTTGATCACTGCATGTATTTGTGTTTCAGGGCAGTCATCTTATTCTTTCAGAGACTCCAGACGTGAATTTTCAGCTCATTTGTAACATGAATGCATTACATATTTATGAGTAAACTTCAGCTTTACTTGGTTTTACTCCAGGCGACTTCCTGAAGAGATAGGAAACAGGAAGTTGGGGCAGGAAACAAAGGTCACTGATTTTATATTTCTGTAAGGGTAACAGGGTTTTGGATGCAGCAGATCAGTGCTGGTGGTTTTTTTGGGGGTGGGAAAGGTGCAAAGAGGGGGAGGAGAAATTCTTTAACAGTTCAGTATTATTAGGTTGTCCCTCCATCCTAAAAAGACGAAACTGCATGCACACAATAGTAACAAAAAGCTAAAGCAGACCATTAATGATGGTAAACTACAGATCAAGGCACTTTTTAAGTCATTGCTTTGCAACTTAGAAGTTTTCTTGACATACTACACGTGATGACATTGAGCATCAGATTATTACTCAATCTCCAACACACAGCATTTGGCAACCCCTATATGTTTGTGAAACAGGCTTAAAGCATAAGGTGGAGATCTATTTTGCACTTATTAGCATTCTGAATCTTAAATGAGCTACTGAAACCAAGTAAGCTATTGTGAAATGACAGCAATACGATTTCATGCAGCATCACATTCTGCAAACAACAGTGTTTAGGTATTTCCACTGGAATTAATATACAAAATCAACTAGATCTAATTTACTGGTGCATATTTCAATTAATTCGATCACTTACAAGGATGAAATGGCCACCTTTGTTCCAGTGGCACAGTGTTAGAACATACTGTCTACAGTGATAGTTAAGAGAATACCTGGTATGTAATTGCTCTGTGGTTCAATTCCAGCTGGAAAGTTAGTGTTTTCAGGAATGGAATGGGTATAGTCATCAAGAGGCGGCAGCTCCGTTAGGATCTCAGTGTGCCGTGGCACCAGCACAGGAGGCAAGACTGGAAAGCCAAAATTCAAAACATTAGTAATAAAAATACACAATTCTGTGAGGTAAAAGGAAAAAAAAAAGGTCTAAAACATCTAACAATTTCTTCAGATGTTTTAAAATTTTCTGAAACTCAGCACTCCTAATACTACAATTGCACTGCTGATTTCTGGGAGAGATGGATTCCAGAGGTGTCTCAAGTAAGACTATTCCACATCAGCAAAGGTAAATAATCTCTTTTCTCCTGTTCAGTCTGAACCACACTTGGTCAGCTGGGAACTGCTAGTGGTCTCAAAAGTGTTTATCAGGGGTATTCAACATATTTGTGTTTTTCAGCAACTTTACTATTAAAAACTTTCAGGGATATGATCTCATAAGCTGTATCTCTAGGAATCTTCTACTTCTGTCCAAAGAGGGCATCACCTTCCTCTTATTTTTCATTTGAAACACGATGCTGAACAAGCACCTACAGATGCTGCAACAGAAAGTCAGAAGCAGTCCTCCTACCTGGTGTCTCCACTCTCTGGTAGTGGTAAGGGTTTACACATACTTCATCCTTTTTAAGATTAAAAGCATATTCACAGTTTTCAATTGCTTTAAGTTCATGGTGACTGTGAAGATCTGGCCAGCGCCACAGACGACAGTAAATAACATGTGGCAATCCTTTGCGGTGAGACACCTGCAGACGGCCATCGAGAGATCTGCAGGGGAGAGATGTTGAGACGCATTTACAGACTGCATGCTCCCTCAGTCACTCGAGCAGTAGAGTACACACACAGGTAGTTTACTCTCAGGATTCAGTGCATTGACACTGCTAGTGACATTTATACTCTAGTTGAAAGGCTTCAAAATGTGATAAAAATGATATCAAGCAGTGTCTTAACTTATTTTTGAGCTGATCAAATTATTGCCAGTGAATTTAGAGTTCATTAAAAGACACTTTACATCCAACCAAGTATTTAGGATGATTGCCTCATACACTTTTTTTTAAATGCAGAAGACAGTTGTTAAAAATAAAATAAAATCACACACTTAATGGTCCCTTCCACGGCTAAAGGCACCTCAAGGCTTCACTGTGGCATGGATGCTTTATGGTTTTAAGCATAAGAATTCCCACAGGACTGCAAATAAGCCTATAAGCAGTCAGCTGCCCAAGTGATCCACATGGCAGTATAACTGTAATGCAAAAAGCATGAATGCACATCTTGTAAGGGCTGCACAGTTTATCTTCTTCATTTCATCTGCCTTGCTACCAGCTGAAAACGTTTTGCTAGTTTTAAGACAGACTGCATATGCTTACACAAATGCAGATGTTTATGATTGTTATGGGATGGGAGACAAACCTCAATACACAAATCAAGTAATGTGACATGAAAAAATAAAGACCCTGTTTAGAATTTGCCCACCATTAACTACTGAAGAATTTACAAACAGTTCTTTAGTAGCTCGTATCTGAGCCAATTAGCAAGATTTAACTGAAAGCTTGTGGCATACAAAGCAGTTTAAACACTTTGTAAGATTAGGTCTAAAGAATTAAGTTTCCCAACTTTGTTAATATAAATACCAAATCACATTAGAGCTTGCATTTAACAAGTCTTCCCATTCTTTCAATAGCACTGGCAGGAAAATGGAATATTGTAGAATTAAGAGTTTCATTGGTCAAAACATCAGCTGAGAACACACTGATTTCTACACTGGCAAGGAAATATTTTAAAATGCTGTACCATGAGAGCCCTAGGAAGTATTTTAGTCTATTTTGCAGCTAAAGCATCCCATTACAGACCCTCCAAAGCCAATCCCTCCCACAAGATTTTTATGATGCGAGAGAGGGCAGAATATTCACCTGGTTTGTTCAGAGAAGCTGTAAAGGCCTGTTGTATCCCACTGATCTATCGTGTTTGGTGTACTCAGTCCCCAAATTTCAGAGCAAGTGCTGTGCATAAATTGAAAACAAAAACAAAAAATTGATATGAATATGGAACATGGTTATTCAAAACACCATGATGTCAAACATGGAAAAATGTACAGAATACTTCCTTTCACATAGAAGATAGAGCACTGCTGGACGGGCATTTAAACTGACATCTCATGCTATATTTTCTATATGAAGGAGGCTATCAAAATGGAACAAGTGATTCAAGGTAAATGATAAATGTTTTCAAAGGTGAACAAGTTCTCAGGTTTCAAGTAATTGATACAGTTGCAATGCTCCTTAAAACAGGCAAAACTTCCTCAGCCTAGTTCTTTACAAATTTAAATTTTACAAGGTAGTTTCTGGGTTGTTGTTTTTTGTTTTTGTTTGTTTTTAAACATAAGCTGCCCTAAGACGTCAAACAAAGGCCATGTGTATCCAAAACTGAACATCACAATCTAAAGATTAAATACCACCACTTCAGCATTAATCTCATTTTCTATGCACATACTAATTTGCTGCTTTTCCCAAATAGGAAAATTCAGACTCCAAAGAAAAACACATTATAGCTGATACTTCTCACCGTTTTCTGTACTCTCCTTGATTAAATAGCTAAATATTCTTTCCCACGGTATACAAAACACAGAACGTTTAAGACAGTTTTACAGTGTCGTATTTTAAGATTCAGCTATAGAGTAACAACTTTATTTGCTAAATCAAGAAGGAGGAAACGAAAGACAACTAAGTCTTTACCAAACGGGTTCAAAGACAAGATTACAACAATAAAGGAACCTTCAGTCACAGACACAAACCTAAAGCAGAAGCAGATTTAAACAAAGCAAGAAAACAGCACAGGATTGTAAACAGGCAGCAGACTTTCAGAAGCATAAGTTAAGCTCAGTTCTATCACATACTTGCTCAGTGACCACTGAAAAGACGATTTATTTTATATAAGTAACATACAACTAGACCCTGCACCTCAGAAATGAAGATAATTTGGTTCACAAGCAACTTGCATCTCTGCTTCCTAATAATGCAGCCTGAAGCTTGGATGGCTGCTACATTACCTTTAATATTAACAGCCTCTGAAAAGTTGCAACAGGAAGAATCCAAGTTCACCCAACTTATGATTTTAAATATAGGTGTTGTGGCTGAAATTTAAAATACCAGGTTTAGCTGATATACTCAAGTTCGGATTGAGTGTTTAAGAAAAGAGAAGTGAGGTTGGTGTTTTTATTTCTCCTCATTACACAGGGAAATATTATTAGTGCTACTGAACAAAAGAGCAGACAGCACAGCACTGGACATAAAACCACTTTGAGGGCTGAACACCACCTCAATTCCGCAGTGACTTTTAATAAAACCTAAGTGTTGGCTGCTGGTGAAGGGAATGTATGGATCTAGTTCCCTTCTTCTTGCCTGTACCTTCTCGCCTGTACCAGACACCTCATTTCTAATGCCATCCCAGGGAGGCTGAAATTAGCAGCAACACAAGTCAATAAACCGGCTATATGACCACCAAACAAACATGGCTGAAAATATGTGGGTTTTGGATACTTTTCGGCCAGATCACTTCTCTTCACTGTAGTTATATGAGCACTACAAAAGAGAAATGAGAACCTAATTGCAGGCAGCAATTGCCTGCATTTATCACAAATAAATATGTTAAATAAAACAGAGCCTTTGATAGTTTGCTGATTATAGACACAAGTAAAATATTGTACTAGATGACTTTGTCTAGTAGAGAGCAGCAGAGAGCTAGAGATGAAGGCCCATTCTCTGGCACAGATCCAGCTCTTCAAAAAACCCAACCCTCCTGAACAAGTTGCACCCATCTCAGACACAAACAGCATCAGCTCCCCAGAATGAGTGAGCAAAGAGGGATCCTGACCATCACTGCATCAGCAGAGCCTGCAGCCTCTCTTCTTCACATTCCTAAGACGCCTCCAGAATGGTGGGCTGCCAGAAGCTTCGTAAGGATTGAAATAGTTGCCCTCAAGATACACAGCCTGTAGGACACCAGGGAGTATCTCTGCACTGTACTGTGTCCTTAAATATGCACCACTACTGCTGGTAAGACAGATCATCCTGTACATGCAATTAGAAGAACAATCAGCAGACACAAAGCCTGCTGCATATTAATTGACGCAGTGAGCTCTGACAGCTCACTACCTTTGAGCAATGTATCTTTTATACAGAGCAGCGCTCCAAAGCTGACACTGTCACACAGATTACATGTTCCCAAAATTGTGTGACAGAGCAGCGCTCCAAAGCTGACACTGTCACACAGATTACATGTTCCCAAAATTGTGGGGTGCATCACTGGTGTAAGCCTCACATGCCACGCTTTTGGTCCACAAGGCTTTTAAGATGGCACATGCAAAAGTAAAATGTCATAGTCCTTGACAAAATACGATCAACAGGAACGGTATTTTATATTGCTAACCTCTTCTCTCTATAAATATTCAAACTATCAAACATGACAGCATATTCCACAGTTTACAGAAAGACAAACAGTATCCTGAAATGGACTGTGTGACAGAGCCATAGCTTGGAATGAAGTTCAAGACACCACAGACAGGTGGACAGGCCAGGAGGCACAGAAAAGTGATCAGTCAGAGCAGCAAAACTGCTCCAATAGTCATCAGTTTACATGATACGCTATCTTCTGGGATGTGTATCTGCTTCGAGCTGGGATTAGTATCAATGTTTTACTGGCTCATCTACACTAGCGCTATACTCAATCTCCAATAATGCACCATCAAACACAGAAGAGCCTGCAGGAAATCATTCCATATGATCAATAAAGTCAGCTCAACACAGCTTTTACTGTTTGCTGGAAGAAACATCTGAGGAAATAAAGAAGTCTCTCCACTTTCCTGCTCACATAAAAGATCCATTGCCTACAAGGTGCAAGACCATCCCCCTCCAACACACCACCCAGGCAATAAATTAGGACTCTTAACATTCATACACATGCACACCAGATCAAAATGAAATTCCTCACAACCCTAAAAACCATACTTCATACACAGTATTTCCATGAAAGGCCACAGTATGCTCATTCATACACAAGCAATTGCCTGACAGAGGGTAGACGTGTCTACTCATCCCTGAAAGGTGGTGCTGGAAAGGTGACTGAATTCTGGAAGTGTTTTAACCACCACTAAAACCATCTCAAACTAAGACACAAAGTACAGATATTTAGTAGTGCAGGATTACTGCTTCAAAATAAACAGCAATCCTTCACTCCTGAATCTACCTTTCTGAAGCATCCAAAATCCCTTGTGATGTGAAGACTGTTTTCTGTGCCTTGGTCCATGAAGATTTTAGGAGAATCAAGGACTAACATCTGTACTTGTAAGTCAGGCCTTGTCTGGAAACATTCCCAGGCCCTGGAACGTGATCATGTATGCTAGAAAGCAGCTAGGACATTCCCTGCACCAGGCCGTGCCAATTACTGTTCTCCCACACAATTCCCAGGTTTGTGAGTCCCACACCATCAGGACCCAGCCACACTGGGCAGTTCAGACACAGCTCCCCTGCCCTGGTAGCTAAGAGTTGAAGAGTATGGACAAGTCCTGAGCCAGCTGGACGTGTTGCCTGGGAATGTTCCCAGGCACGTTCAATTTATTAGGAGGGAGGCAGCCAAGCCATATCACCATTTCACCTTTAGCAAGAGCTCAAACTGAAGACTAGAAGCACACTTCAGGCTTCATATTTTACCAAACAAGGGGGTTTGGTTTTGAACCCGCTGTACGCTGTATCACTGGTAAGCCATCAATGTTTTCAAAACATAGTTTGGCTTCTGTGTTTACGCTGTACTTAAATTTTTCCTTGTGCAGACAGTGCTTAAATATACTCCAAAACACAAGCTCAAAGCTACTGTACTTCCCCTCTCCAGAGTGGACACATTCATTCCAGGGAGCATTTTCACTGCTGTTCTCAAAACAATTTGTTGACAGAAACAAGTCAACATTTGGTCAACAATACAAAAGCTAGTTTTTTATCTTTTCAACACTTTCCAACAGTAGCTCAGAACAGCAAATGTTCTGTGGCCTCTAGCACTTCCTGCTTGAACAGTAGATTGTTACTTTTGCAGATCTCACAAAGTAAGTGAATTTATTATTAAGGGACTTCAGGGATATGAAGAACCAATTTGGCTCCGTTTCCCAAGTGATTTGGAGGTCTAACAAGAGAAAACTATTTCCTAGAGAAATGTGAAATGCTGAAAAAATACTTGCAAGGAGAAACAACTATTCTTTGAGAGCCAGATACTTTTAGGGAAGAGCCCAAGTCTAGCAGATACCTGATTAAACTGCTACACACCAGACCTGGGAGAACTGGGGTTTGGGACTCTTTAGGACTGACCAGAGGACTGATGTGGTGAAGAAAGGGTTAATGCATGGTGAAATCAAAGCCACTTCGATCAGAGCCTTTCCCTAAATGGAAAGGGTTGTAAGAGGTTTCAACCTGACTTTTTATCTGCTTATAACTAGCAGCATCTCAGATGATACTGCGCAATTCCGGCAAGAAGAATCTTTAATGTGGCTATCAGCACGCAACAGTACACAGTATGCCTTCAACTCTTCTGTTTCATCATTTCCTTTAACAGGAAAATCTGAGTTCCAAAACACCTGTACTCTGGGCAAGAAATTACCTAAACAGCAATGAGCTATAGCAACGCTTCACAATTTTCAGACAAAATGCCAAAACTGTCTTTCTTCACTAAGACAGAAAATACTGATATCCTCAAGAAAAATGTGGACACAGGAAAACATCAACTACTGAAGATAACCTTGAAGGTATTTGTATTGCCTAATCTACATGACATGGATGATGTTCCCAGTCAGCATCAACAGCACAAACTATCCTAATGGAGTTAACAGCTAACTGTAAGTCTACTACAAAAACTGGACTGTCAAGTCCTGGTTCAAATGCAGATAAATTATTGATCTGCCCACAGAGAATGAACATGGACAAAAACAGTTTTGTGCTACACTCATGAGTAAGCAATACAACTGTTTTAATGTAATATACCTCCATTGGAGGAATAATGTCCATATCAAAATCCACAATAACCAAATAAAAACTACATGGATGAAACAGTATAAAGAAACACACTGTATGGATCTTCACAAGTACAAAAATACAAATGAACATTACATTAACTGAAATGCACTGCCCAAAACCAAATTCTTGTATTTGCTATATGATTAGGTGGTAAAGGGCACTGCAGGAGAAGGCTGAACAGGGTAAGATGACCACTGCCAAACAGTCTGTGACAGTACAACCTCATCTCAGTGAATATAGAAAGACATTTGCACCTTGGCTTGCAGCAGCAGTAATTCTAAACTAGAAACATCAGCAGTTGGAGATGTATATACGCAGATCAATCCACAATCCCCTCACTGATGTCCAGATGCCAACTATTAAAGCCTATTGGTACTCAACCTAGGCCGCTTAAATAGGATCAGTTTCTCAACGCAGTTAAAAGCCAGATGCACTGATTTGCAGATCCAAGCAAGTATGTGCAAGTACTGTCCAAATAGCCATGGCCAGAGCATCAACAAGCTGGTGTCTACATGCTGCAAATACTCCAAGACACCCCTGCGCCTTTCCCAAGTGCTTGTGTAAAGTAGGAGATACAATCAGGGATAAAGATGGTAGGTCTTATCAACAATACTCATTTTTATAGAGACTTTGTTTATTTGAGGCTGTAGCTGAAAGAACCTGAAGACAGCAGAGTTTTAAACAGTATCCTATGCACACTAAAACCATCACATACAGTGCTTAGACTGTTCTCTGTATATTACAGGTTGTTGCTGCTATAAACTTATTACCAATTTTTACAGACAAATGGACTAAACAAATTTACAGTGTTGGCAATCCTGTGTGCTCAAGTTACTTTTTGTACTAAAAGAAGTGCTTGCAACAAGTACATCAGATGCAAGTAGGTAGAACCACTTCAAAGATATTTACATCAAGTACCAGAAACTCTATACAGAAGTTGTTAAATACTGTCACAACTCATACATAACTGCAATTACACTTTTTTCTTCGAAGTCTTGCAAGGTGAAACAGCTCTGAAGGAGCTAAGAGGCACTGAGTTCAGTCGACAGCCTCTTCTTCACCCGAAGTGGTAGCACTAGAAATATGACAAATAAAACCTGAAATGCAAATAGCATTGTGCTAGTCAAAGTCCACATTACATAGAAAACGTTACAGAAATGGTCTTGGACATTTAATTTGTTTATTTGTGAAGTATTACACTGAGCCCCTAATATCCTTCCTGAATCTTTCACATCTTTCAGAATCTGCAGCCACTAGCAAGTTTGCCAAGTTCATGTTCAAGGCAATCTTCTCCATTTGCCTTTCTCCTGCATCTCATAATCACGAGCCTTTCTTTCACTGAATCTAATTTGTCTGCCCCTACATTTTCTGAGGCATTTGCAGTGCCGGAGCTGTGGCTGAAATGAAAAATAATTTCAGCAATCTGTGACAGTACTCTCATTTATCTGTTTTAAAAGGGAAGGTGAGAATGAAAGTTAGTTTTTCAATTCCAGAATTCTCATGCAAAGTCTTCCCTATAGAAGTGAGCCTGACACTGGTTTTCACTCATGTTTTTACTCAAAGACTAAACTAGAAATAATGCAACAACAACATAAAAAATAGAATTAGAGAAGTTACTTAGCACAAGCACCTTATACAAGCCTAACATTTACTAGGTTTACTACCTTGACTGGTTTTTTGTCAAGCAGGCAGAAAAGAGGCAGAGAATTTGCTTCAAGAGCCACACCAATCTATCCAAATTGGAGTTAGAGAAGCAGGCAATGGCCACTAGACTGATGGAATCCCATTTTCGCATAACAAATGGGCAAACGCCAATGCTTTAGCATTTCATGGCTGCTTCTGTAAAATTCACCTGAGAAAACAGGCTGAAGTCTGCAAACTCAAGACCTGTACCTTGTATACGGTTTAATAATAAATAAATAAATCTTGCCATGTAAGCTGTTAGATCCAAGACTTCACAGAGCAATATACTGAGCAGGAAATCAAGGCAGGAACATCACTACACTGACCTAGGCTCTGGTTCATCACTGGTGTAGCTACATGGAAGCTGCTCCCCTGTGAATACATTGCCCATCACACTCCACTGATGCTACCTTTGGGAAAAGGACCAGTGGACTGACAGATAGAAGAACAGAATCCTTCCTCTCATACCCGTTATCTTCTTCCTGATGCAACTGAGATTCAAGAATAGCTAATAAGAAGATACACCAAACCTCTGGAGCTGTTCAGAGAGGGTCTCAAAATCTCCAGTAATAAGAAAGACTGAATTGAAAGCCTGAGGTGTAACAGAGATGAAACAAAGTCAGCAATTAAAAAAGTTCACAGGCTTACATACAGTATTGTATTCAGCACAGACAGCTCCTACCAAATCTGCCTGATCATGGTTTCCTTAATTCTGGGTTTTAAATGAAAATATGTGTGGCTGCTTTTGTACCCGATTTGATAGTCCTTTCTATAAACTGACAATTAGCACTGCTCACTGTTACACCCTAAAATGTCTACAAACCAGAGAGAAGCAGTGCTAACTATATTACCTGTCTTTCCAAACAGCATCTCAGCTAGCTGCATAGCCAACTGCCTGAAGAAAAGCTTACTTTAAAATGCATTCTGGTTGATCTAAGTGTCTCAACTACTGATATGTACATTGCTTATGTTTCTCTTCGCTGGGGGTGACAGGGGAAAGGTTACTTGCACTGTGCTCACTTAGGAAACACCAAAACAACCTGCAATAAGGACACAAATGCTAAATTCCTTTCATGAGATATCTACCATACTACTTCTTAGAATCCTTTTGCATCCCTGTAGAACTGACCAATGGCTTTACCTGCATCTCCATCATCCCATATTACAGTGACAAAATGTCAGCTGCTCACTTAAGTGCACATAACTAGGCATACACATTCATCAAATGGAGTGACTCGAAGCTGCAGCATTTCGTTCCTGCTTGTCAATGACATCAAGTTACAGCAGTCTTGATCTCATTATCTTGCAACAGAAAATGTAAAGAATCAGTAATTCAGGATGAAATTATTTCTCTTCCAATCACCTGTTAAGAGGGATGAGCTAGTAAGTTAGCAAATGCAAATCAAAAACACAGGTATGAATTCTTCTTGAAAATGATTTACAAAGATGTGCAGTGGCACTTGCCTTTAAGAGAAGCTGGACAAAGATTCTTCCACAGAGGTCATTCTGTGATAGACCCTGGGGTAGAAAAGCAGGCCCCTAGAAAAGTTCTGTTAAAGGGTAATACTAGCAACCAGAGTAAATTAATATTTACATGTATTTACACGTAAGTACACATGGACACGTAGTTTGCCATCAGAATCTCCCATTCTTCAAAGAAGAAACATAGCCTAGTCAGTCTAGGAAAAGGATATTAAGCAATGTCTTAGAGACCCCTGGACTCATGAAAAGGAAATTCTTGCAGAACTGAAAGCACAGATTTCTCTTTCAGCACAAACTCAACAAGAGTGAAAGCGTCAGCTGGGCACTCAGCTCCCAGAACTCTGAGTGCTTCCCTCAAGTGTCTCTAACCCCCCTAGACTGACTTATTTAAGCAACTGGCCTTATATAATTAGCCAAAAAAAAAAAAAAAAAAAAAAAGAAAAAAATTTAGAAGATTCGTTTTCCTTCTCCCCCAGAATCCAAAAGCAGACCTTTATGCTTCAAGCATATGCAACACAGATTACTTGCTCAAAACTGTAAGTGTACCTTATCTCTCTCTGCCTCCCTCTTCCCCATATGCACATTCAGGACATACTACAGCCAAGAAAGAAACATTTATGTATGTGCATATTTAGTGGAATATAAATCAGGAACTATTACACAACCTCTCATCTTTCAGAATGCTTTTACGAATAAAGTTTACATAGAATTTTATAAAGTATATTCAAAATCATTACATCAAATACAAAACGCAGCATCTGAACCAAGGAAAATGACTTAATAACTTTCCTTATAAATGGATGTATGCTAAAAAAATTAACACATCAAAATAGCCAGAAAAGCAGGAGGCACAGGATGCAATTAACCTCTCTAACACTGTGGGAAAAGAAAAAAGTCATTGAGTAACTCCCATTTACTTCAGATAAAAACTTCAAGGATGTCCACAGGGAACACAAAAGTGGAACGTGATGTACAAAAGTTACTGTTAGAGCCCAACGTATGAGCTGCCCAGTGCTTATTTCAGGGCCAGTAGCTGGTTTCCTCACGTTTTGCAGGCTGCCAGGCCAACAAGTCATCTTGACGAACAGTATATGCTTCTGTTGCCTGTTCTAAAGGCACACTTCTTCCTGGTCACATGTGCAACAAACTCCTACACAGGCAAAAATACAGATATAAGGCAGACCTCTTCAAAGCACTTTATTGTACTCCCTTCTCAAATCCTGACATGCTAGCCCAGTGCTGTCAGACAGAATAAAGCAGTCAATAACAATCAGTGCCACCTTCATTTTCCTCTCAACGCTAGGAGATGCTGGAAGGATAGCACCTCAAAGTTCAAGAGCAATTTTCCCAGGATGCCATGGAAACCAAGCTGAAGTACTTCTTTCTTATTGTCCATATGGTCTGTCGCAGATGCTATCGAAGAGCCTCTACTCTCTATTCAAAGTCAGGTGGGGAGTAGAGCCTGAAAACTTCTAAATGGCAAGGTCAAGCAGCACAGAGGTGGTGTTCACAACTGGGAAATAAAAGGCATGCAATGCAGCTCGGCCTCCTTCAAGACGCAGCAGGGAGTTGGCCACAAGTCTTATGCTCAAAGACCAAAGATGTCGAGCACGCAAAAGTAGCCTATGGAAATCATGAGCTAACAGCTTCTCTGGGAAACTTGCCCTGCAGTTCCCTCCTTTCAACCAAACACCACAGCTTTCAGCAGCTCTGTATCTCACAAACACTGAAGCATTCTTCCTGGTGATAAGAAAAACCTAAGCACAGAAACACTGTCCTTGATAATGTTCAAAAACAGGCATCAAAACCAAGGACTCCTAGGTGCCCTGCATCTAATGAAGATGACAAGTGTACAAGAGCATTCACAATGACAGCTCTCCAGAGACTAACCAAGGGGGGGAGGGAATCCAACCAAAAAAAAACCCCAACCCAACAGTAAAGAAAAACCCATTACCATGTGAACCCAAAAGCTCAGAGGACGTGGACGTTTATGCTTTAAGATGGTATTCCTGAAATGGTAACTTGGAATTTCTACACTGCTTTCAATTGTTACACTGTTATATCCAATAAAGGTTTTCCGACTGCTGTAGTTTCTCACAAGCTCTTTAGAAACTTAAACTACTCTATGAGAGTATCAAGTAGTGAGTTGACGTGACACCCAGTGTAGTTTCACAGGTTAATGTTCTGTATCATCCTTAATAGTCCTTAAGAAAATCAGAAGTATCAAAGGACAAAGTACCTGTATATGAAGATAAATCCATCACAATACTGGCAGATACATCCACAACAAATTGGTTTGTTAACAGCAGAGAGAAATATCACACAAGATCATACTTTCAACAAACATTTAAAAATGACCTTTATCTCAAGTTTTCTAACCACTATTAGTCACGGTAGGTGTGGTGAAAGCTTGCCCCACAAGCTAACGAGTACAGCTACCCAGCAAGGGCCAAGTCAAGTGATTTTTCTCTCTTAGTCCGTCATCCTCCAGGTGGGTGAGTGGCTGATGCTACCACTTGCGTGGGCTGTTTTGCAACTGATGGACAGCTGAGAAAACATGAGATGTTTTGATTAACCTTCTCAAACTACACTGTATTTGGGGTAGTGAGGGGGAGAGATTAGCTCTGCAAGATACTTCCCTTGTCCACAGTCCTCAAGAATTATTCTAACTTGGCAAAAAAATTACTCACAGAACAACAGTTATCTTTTAATACCTTTAGTTTCAAACTAAACCTTCCTCTGGACAGCCCCTACAAATTACAAGCCCATCTTGAGAAATCCAGGAAGAAAACCACAGGATATATGAAGTGCTCAATGCAGTCAGGCCACTACACCCAGAGTGACCCCTGCTGCAGCCCATGGCATGGGCTGAAAACTGCTGAAGCAGAAAATACATTGATCTTGATCCCAAACAACAAACTATCTCTATGAAAACTCAAAGAAACAGCAAATATTATATAGCTAAGGCATAGTGTTTCCTGTAAGATATTTCAAATGAAGTTAAAGTCTGAGCCTTAGAGGAAGCTTCCCCAAGCAACTTACTGAGGAAGAGAACTGAATAATACAAGTAACATCACTCTTTGTGAAATAAACACAAAATTATGTCTGACAATGACATCACCAACACTGACAACAACGTCCATATTTTATAAGGAATATTAAAGAAAATTCCCAACTAGCAAGAAGCCATAAAAAAAAACCCTTGAGGAGTTTCATTGTTCAGATACAAAAAAGCAGCATTTTATTTTTAAAATGCACTTCATGTGTTTGCTGAGATATTATATTGCCTTCTGTGCTTTTGGTAAGGCAAAATCGAGAAAGCAATAGCCAAGGTGCCTTTCTAGACACCGCTGCTCTCCTCAGGCCCAGAAAAGAACAAGGGACCCCATATTAGGTACTGTCAGCTGAAAATCGGGGTATGCAGGGGATACCTCTGGAATAAAAACCGAAGTCTAATTCCTGAGCTTCGCTGACTAGAGCTTAGGCAAAAAGGATGTGTTAAGATCACGGCCAAGTCTGAAGTCTTCAACATCTTGCTCATGACCCACACCCAGAACACGCATCTGAAGACGATGCACACCAGCGCTCTTGCCTCACATGCAATTGCTTAACAAGTAAAGCATTTTCCCAGGACATCCAACAGTTTCCTCACTCCACCCACCAAAAGTCAACCCTGATCTACCACCACCTTCCCTCTACTGAGGTGGCAGTTGCCCTGCTCTCTCTCTGCCTTATAGCAGCCAAAAAGGTGGGAGTGTCAAAGGCTCAAGGAACAGTTAAGGTGAGAGATACATGGCTTTTGTCTGGAAGGAGAGTTGCTTAAATCCTTCTTGGTCTGTGATTGTTGGCCAATACGTTGAAGGGTTCTCACAGGATGAACAAACACATTGACACTGGACTCCAGTGAAAATGTCTTCCCATCACCGAACAGAATTACAGATCTTTTTAAAAGGCTGCCACTAATGCAGCTTGCAATAGGTAGAGTCCTTCTGCTTTCCTACTATATCCATCTAATTGAGACACATAGCAGACTGCAAAGCATTAATTTTTGGTTACTAACTGTGCTTAGACAAGGCATCAGCCTGTAAGATAGGTACTTGCGACAAGCAGAGTATTAGACATTCAAAATTCAAATGCAAAAGAACTCAAAAAGCATTCTTGTTATTAGCTTTGTGGAATTATCAGTATGGACACATTTGAATTCCTTTCCCCGGTATGGCTGTGAAGTTTATATGCAAGTTCCCCCCCACTGTAGCAGAAGGGGAGATTTATGAGGGAAAGACAGTGAAGAATTATCAATGAGCTTTGGTGACTGGAGGCTGAACTGCCAGCTTATGCAAACACTGCAAGGGTCATAAGACACTCCTGGAAAATGTAGTTGGAGTCTGTGATATGAATATTTGAGTTGTCTATTAAAAAGAAAAGACTTTTTCAACCAAACACCTGAGTCAAACACCATTTCAAACATGACTTTCCGTGTCACGAATCTGAAAGATTCCACATCAGTTGGTATAAGCCTTTCTTCATGTCCAAAACTTCAGAACTACAGTATGAGTTAAAATTATTTCAAGTATCAGAGGAACTCATCTTGAAGCCTCACACAAAACTAAGGGGAACTGAAGACCAGTTCTGGAAGGTAACTCACTAATTCAACTAAACAGTAACTTCAAAATTCTGCATTTAAGCAAAACTGAGTATGCTTCTTTTGCACCGAACTTTTCCCTATCATGCACCTCAGAAAAGAACAAACCAAGCACCCAAACAAGTGGTCTGTTTACCTACAGTTATGAGCAAAGATTCTAAGTGAAAATTTTCAACTCTTGTTGTAAAACTTGCTTATATATTCCATAATGAAAAGCAACAATTTGGAGGATCTTTTCTGAACAAACGCTGAAGTCAGATTACTGTGCAGCACTTGTTCGAGGGGATTTCCCCAACCTCATTGTTCTTCTGCCAATTTTAAAGCATATGCAGCGAGATGTGAACTTACTCCAGCTCCCGATTGTTCTCTTGTATCCTGCCAGTCGGCTCAAACAATGCAGCATGACAGAAGCCAAAGAAAGCTGTTCATGATGAGACTATGGTATTGTACACAGTAAATTTTAGAAGCTTTCCACCAATCAGCAGTGCAACTGAGTCAGAGTAAGTGAAAAAAACCCCAAGTAGTAAACAAGACATGGGAAATTACTTTTATTAAATTAGCAGGTGTACATTACAAGCAGGATTAAATCAGTAGGGAGCCTATTAACCAGCTATTTGTGTTCAAAGCTGCAGCAGCAAAGGAACTGCAGTATCTTGTTTAGCCTATAAATTCTTCCTAGGCTAACAGCCTGAGTTACATATTTGGGAAGTTTTTCCAGTAAAATTGGGTGGGTTGTCATAAAACATTCACAGTAGTAAAAACAGCAGTCAGGTGTTTTGTTACAGTACCAAGAAAATTAAACTGGCTGATTTCTACAGAAGACTCTAATGAGGAGAGCAATCTTCACCACACTGAATAGCTAGCCAGATATAAAGGCATGAGTTACCACAGCATGCTAGGGAATAATTTAGCATTGACTGGTGCTGGGTAAAGACCGATTCTTTTATTGGATTAAAAATAAGAACTATTTATGAAATTATTTTGAGCCCAATATTGACAGTAAAGCACAGTCAACATATTTATTTTGAATGACTAATATATCTTCTTAATGGCAGCATGAACTGTCAAGATGCAGATATTATTCTTCCTAGTCAGAGCTTTCTACCTGAATCTATTGAGCAGGTAAGTTGCTAAAGTGACACAAGTAGCTATTTTTCATTTCCCTAAAACTCAGCAGCCTTAGCATCAGTTGTTAACCTGTCAATTAATTGAATATAAAAATCAAGAAAGCTTTAACACTCATTTTAATACTTATTTTTTATTCTGACTCTTCTTGCTTCTTACCATTTAGGTAATCCTAATGAAGAGCAACAGTAACTTGAACAAAGAACTTACATAAATTCTAACAACTCACATTTTCATGCCCAAATTTGCTTTCCCATCACTGATACTCCAATGGCAAAAAATACTTTAAACTTAATCCCTAAACAATTAATATGCCTTACAGCCAGTGAAGGTAGCAATACTACAATCCTTAAAAGAAACCTTCATTTATAAACTGAAAAATGACAACAAATTAAAAACTTAGGTTACCTGGGAAAAATCAGCAGAGCCAAGGCCAGAATCCACACTCCCTGAGCCTTTATCTAGTGTTCCAGTTAGAATGCAATATAATCCTCAAAATTCAACATTTTTTCCTCCTGACTCGAGAGACAAGCTCCTTTGAACGATACAGCATTTTGCTACTGGCTAAATATCTTGCACATTTATATTTTTACATATTGGCCTAGCTCAAATGACATGCCAATACTTTCTGCTTGGCACACCAACTCTAACAAATTATGTGGGTAAGTCACATGGCTTCCTGAATTGCACGAGCTTAAAACTGGCAGCCCTAAGTATCTTTGTTTAATACTCTAAGACTTCCTTTTTCAGGATGACATCATTGTAAGATGCTGTAACCTGAGCTATGTCTACACTAAAGCTTAACCTCAGCTACAGCAATTCAGTCCTCACCACCAGCCACAGCTGTGCCACAAAACAAGCTAAGAGTTATGTTCAAGTATTTGTAACTAAACCTTAGGTAATTACACTTGAACACAGTTGCTATTTCTAGTTCCCTAAAAATCTCATCTGGTTCCAACCTCCCTGCCATGGGCAGGGACACCTTCTACTATCCCAGGTTTCTCCAAGCCCTGTTCAACCTGGCCTTGGACACTTCCAGGGATGGGGTAGTCACAGCTGTTTTGGGTAACCTGTGCCAGGGCTTCACCTCCCACACAGGGAGCAATTTCTTCCCAACGTTCCATCTAACCCTGCCCTCTATCAGTGTGAAGCCACTTCCTTATCCTCCAGGCCCGTGTCCGAAGTCCCTCGCTTGTGGCCCATGTAGGTACCTGAAGGGTCTTCAAGGTACCCCTGGCGAGAGACCCTTCCAGTAGGAAGTGGTAGCAGAAGAAAACTAAGCTATTAAAGGAAAAAATGCATTAACTTATGCTCATACTAATCCTGCGTCCTACTCTACATATGAAATACATGAACATTATGAAGCAAATAGGAGAAAACTAACAAAATTTACTTTTAGGTTATAATGTGGAAATTATATTGAAAGGGTTAATAAAAGTAGGAGTAATAGTAACTTCTTGGCTTACTCTGCTTTGATCCTTCACTGCGCTCTGTTACACCCCAACTGTGATGGCTCCTCTCAATGAACAGGACCTACACACAGTGTTGACCAGCTCACTAATTTTTTTACTTAGAAATGCACAAGGCACTGTTTTCATAACAGGTTTCAAAAAGGCATTTATTTGAAGTCCATTTCCGAGGACAAGCACCAAGGAAGAGTGCTTGTAGAGTTATCCAGCTCCTTTCCTGAGTAAGTATTTTAAGAAATATATCATTCAGGAATATTAATGCTAGACAACTAGATATTTCCATGTGATAAGTACAGCTGAGAAGGTTTACTTCTTCTACCAGCTTGAAAGAAATGTAAGAAATTTGTGAGGGAACACCCATCACCTAAATGTTAAGTTTAGTTTTGTGATAAAACACAAGCTAAAATGGTTTTTAGAATAGGTTAAAGAAAATGTCTACGACTAGTTTTCAAACAGGTGTAGGTAACATTATCAACATTGCCATATTAATTGCGAAACTCAACCTCAGACATTAAGTTTCACAGAGACTTGAAGTCAAACCTCATGTGAAATTTTATTTCCTATTATATGTCCATGCAGCATCTAAAGGTGTTTTGCAACCTACAGTTTGAACGTGTCATTTTATGCAATTAGGGCCGGCATGCTTTTTTCTTTAACCACATCCTTTCGTCTTTTACAGAGAACAGAGAGTCAGTATTTAAGTCCCACCATAATTATGGGACTGAAAAGTAAGGGCAGTCTGATCCTCCTGCTACACCTTTTCAGTGAACACATCCAAAGAATTCACAGCACCAGATATCACAAAGAGGATCAGGGGATTATGAAATTAATCTTGCCCAACACTCCCCAAAATCTCAGCTCTCTCTTGCATACTTCCAGGAAAGATTTCTTTGGCTTTGTTCTAAATAATTATTTTTATTGACATTCCAATGACAGAAAATCAGAGGGGACTCTGCTTCATCCTCGATAATCCTGTCATGAGAAGAGGGAGTCAGTTTATCAGCAAACAATTTACAAGCATGTTCTTCCCGTAATCTCAGCAGTAAAAATGGTACTTTAGTGAACTTTGAAATATGGTCTTAAACAGCTACACTTGTTTTTAAAAGCTTAAAATGTTCAACTATAGTATTGATACATTTAGAGAACCAATCTACATCTAAGGAATGAATCCAGACTGAGATACACTACATGGTTTGAGGACATTCTTTATATATTAAGCTGTGATTAAGAATAAGTGTCCATCCCCAGTTTGAATGGTGAATTACCCCAGCACTGCTACAATCTATCAGACAGTGCCAAGTTTTGTTTCTGGGAAAACAGGCTTCACCTCTGTCTGGATAGCAGTGTTATTTTAGGATCTACTATGCCAATCCAACTGCTGTCTTCTTCAATAACTTGCTCATAGCTTAACAGATGCTGGGAACTCTCCTAAAACAGTTTCCAGAGAAAGTTTCCCTGCTCCCCAGTTTAATTGCTGAAATCACCTATGTTCTATGACTTTAACCTGAGATAGAACAAAGGAATGTCTTTATTGCTATCCTCTGAAGTAACCTATTTTGGAGAAAGATATTAAAGACTGAAAACAATGTATTCTAGAAGCCATATCAGCTTGACAACTCTGCTCTACTGGTGATCAAAAGCATTCCTAAAACTAGGTTACTGCATGCACCTGTGTGATCACCTTCCTGACAAATATTCCCAAGCAATTCAAGGAAACATGCTAACTGGTAGAAGAAGAGGTTTTTTTCAATAAAAACTGTGCTCTTTACACCTAAATTTATTTTTTACTCAGTTATGTGAAGAAAAAGTCCTCAAAAAGCCCTAACTTTCAAGATTTGCTTGCTTTCAAACAGCAGTTCCAAGCCAGCTGTCCCATCTTTGAACAGGGCATTTCTTTGCCCAGTGTACTTCTGCTGTTAACCCTCATGTAGACACTGTGATCAGCACCACTAAATTCCATGTACAGAGGCTCACATTAACTAATAAAGAGAGCCAACCTTCAAGAAACAATGCTAATGTGCTATAAGCCATGCCTAGGCTCCTTACGATACCCACAGTGCTAACTCACTACAGGGACTGATGAAAGGGATGCAGGACAAGCAACCAAAGGAATAACGTGTTTCTTTAAAGGATTTTGATCATGTCAAATGGCCTTGTTTTCACGCGTTTGATAATCTTTCATCAGATTCTGCAGTTTTAAGTATCTGAGGCATTGCAGAATACGTCGGAAATACAACAAAATTAAGATATACTGAATTTATTTATTGGATACTTTAAGTATGAATAAGAGAAGAAGCCCGGTGTCAATAGTATTATCCACTTCAACATCAAGAGCAGCCTTTCTGGCTCAGAAGTCCCATGGAAAAGAAACTCCTGGATATTTACCCCATTAAAAAAACCTAACCAATAATCAACCAAACCCCAAAACACTACAGCCTTCAGAGGTAATCAATATATGCTACTATATTTTTACTTTCATTAGGAAAGAATATAAAAAAGGTATTCTGAACAAAATGCTTAAATAACAACACTTTATTTTCCCAGAGGAATTAGGATGTAATCATTTCCATGACAGCAGTTTTAAAAATTATCAACCTTCATTATTGGCAGAAGTGAAAGACATAGAAGTATGGCTTTAAAATATTTGAAATATTACTACTTCATCCTAAAAAACTTCAAGAAACATCAGTCTTAAGGAAGTTGGTCAGTAATTCAAACCAATCATTTCATTTGTAGATGTCTGCTTCACATTCCCAATGCTCCCTCACAATCCTCCACATTCCCGAAACCACAGAACCCATTGCAGGGTTTTATATTCGGCCCTGAATAGTACAAAAATTCACAATTCATCCCATGTTGCAAGTAGAAGTCAGGTGCTCTAGAAGTCTAATTGTGGACTGTAAATTCCATAGATCATCTACATTCTTCAAAATAATGTCAGGATTTTAGCCCCTCTCACTCTCTAAGTCAAAACTGGGAAGCTGCAGGAAAGAAAGCAAAAATAAGCTTCTGAAAACCATAGCACAGGGATGATCTCGTCATGTTAAACAAGAGGGACAGAGAGCACGTGTAAGACTAGCTAATACTAAAACCCTAATGGCAAAGCAGGCTGAAAAGCAAGTGTTTGACAGGAGCATTAGCCTTCACTCTGTTCTGGAAGCAACTAATGCATTTCAACTGAGACTCTAAAGCACCTGCATGGTACCAACCCCCCAGCAAAAAGTCTCTAAGCTGGTAGTGAAGAAAGTTGGGTTTTAAACCTTACTTCAGCCAAAAATCTGCCAGATCGCTTTCCACCAACATTCAATATCGCTTCTCATCTGTGATGCAGTTTAGTATAAAGCAGCACTAAAATCTACCTCCTCTGCAGAAACTAAGATCTTCACAATAAAGCTGAGATTCAAGTGTGAAATACTGTTCCACATATAGTAACAAAAACAAGTATATGTAATAACTGTAATATAACTACTACTATTAACAGCAACAAAAATGTGTTGACATTAAAAGTCTTAAGTTTCAATCAGAAAGTTGCTTGATGCTGTATCAAATCCTTCTACAGTACTGAGACGAGTACACAAATGTGTGGAAAAATAAAATAGAAGTGTGCCGTTACAGATGCATGTTTTAGCTATCCCCTTCCTCCTAGGGTGCACACCAAAGTTATATTCACTATACAAAGCTAAAATGAGTTGACAGCCAGAGATGCTGAGATTGAGGTAAATTACCTAGCTCTTATTTATTCTCTTCCACATAGTGGAAGAGGAAAAAAGAGACATGCACCTATGCACTGAGTGGTATCATGCCTCAGTTCAACACTATCATGCTAGAACAAGGGAACTGTCCACAAGGAGATGATCTACAGCAGTGTTCTGCAGGTGCAACAACACATAAGCGAAAACACAGGACACAATGGAATCTTCTGGGGAAGAGTCAATGCTTTCAATTTGCTGGAAATGAGGACTACACCTGTACCTGAGGAGTACTCCATATAGACAGGTCACCTCCATCACTACTCACCCTTCATATAAGATAGAAAAACCTAACTGAGTTGTCACATTACCCAAAGCTTGGCATGCAAGCAGAATTCAACCTGTCACCTGGATGAACCCAGTTACAGCTCAGGAAGGACACAGTCACTGTCCTAGTGCACTAGTTTTCAGATTATGTGTGCTCTAGAGAAACACAGCGGATCACAAAAGAGTCCAAATTCAATGTTTTCCTTCCCTGAGCATTTCTTTTTTTTAAAGTTTATTTCCAATTTTAAAAATATAGGAGCTGCAACAGCCCAAGTCAGTATTATCCCAAATCTGACCCAATTAAATCTTCTTATTAGTTGTACATAATCAGGCATTTTACAAAAGTAACTGGTTTTTAGTCTTACTTAAAAGAAGAAAAAAAAAGCATAAAGTATATCTATACACTTTTTAAAACAGAAAAAACATTCAGCTGGTCACACCAAAATACTGGGATGCTGAAACTGGTTATTTGTGTTTCCACAGTTTGGATTCCAATTCTCTGTGCTGTCACTACTGAAACAACCTTTTAAATAATGCGTATAGACTATGAATATGCCAATTGATTATTCACTACATGGCATGGTTTGATTTGTTAAAATGCTTGGATTTTAGCCACCACCAAATACAAAGCATTTACGGACTGGGCTTTGAGGAACCAGGTCCAGTGGAAGATGTCCCTGCACTTGGCCACAGCAGGGGAGTTGAAGCTAGATGACCTTTAAGGTTCCTGTCAACTCAAACTATTCCAGGATTCTATGATTCAAAAGAATAATCCAGGCTAATAAGGAAGAAACTGCTCCATTAGAAGTAGGATGCTCATACTCTTGTTTCTTCGCTGACTGCTTCTTGTGCCCCTGTCAAAACTGCAAGGGAGAGCATGAAGACAGGTTCTTAAATGCCACCAAATTCATTATGTATTTTAGAAAAGTGAACTCATGTGCCAACATTTAGTTTCAGGATACACAGGGATTATGTGATTAGAATCCCACTGGCTTGCTGGGAGGATTCAGCAAGATAACTACAAATTACTTAGAGGGCTAGTGTCAAAAGGACTTCTGTACTTATTTAGCCTCTGCTCTAGATTACTGACCCACTTATGAAGAGCTAAGCACTCCTGCTGTGCAATGCCAACACCCACTCCATCTGTTTGCTTCTGCTTTCTCAGAACCTCCATTAGTCTCATAAGAAGTTGTGTTAATTACCACATGAGCAGCTTTTGTGTAGTACACACAGGATCAGCCTCCCTTAAGTGTGTAGTCACCTTGACAAACAGCACAGAAGCAGAACAAACCTGATTCAGTGCAATTATCAATGGCATACAGTAAGAAATGCAGATTTCTAAGTAGGTGCTTTAATACAACTTTTGTTCAAGCTGCTCTCAGTTTTGTGAAAAGCTTGTAGGAGTTTAGATGCTTTAGATTTCAATGAAAAAAATATACTAGAGTTAAATGTAGTATCAAACTCTCTGGAAATCTCCAAGGGGACCAGAAACTTGTGAAACCACAACCGAAACTTTTCTTGAGGGAATAATGCAACAGTGGCAAGCAGCAGCATCCCACAACAGTTGTCAATAGGTACACTAAATTAAACAGCATTAGTAAGTAAAACTAAAGCTAGCTAAAAAAACCAACACACACAAAAACCCTCCCCAAGCAGAATAACATTTGGAAAGCTAGCCCAGCTGTCACATCAGAACTGCATCTCAGCAGCTTGGCACCACAAACTTCCTGCTGACTAGTAAGGAAAAAAGTTTCAAATTCAGCATTTTATTATTTATCCCTGCTGATCTGCAGATCTTTAAGACATTCATTAAAGTGGGTCTCAAGCAGTGGTTTCATTAACTTACTAAATCCAAGAACAGAATCTCCAAGAAGTCATTACAGTACTGAGTTGACATTTGTTATTTCTTGGGAACCCAGACTACTGCTGTCAAAGTGAAATAATATCAACAATCCAAAAGCAAACTATGAAATTCAAAAATTCTGTATAGCACGGCTGACAGCCTCGTATCATCCTGACATTTAATACCACAGCCATTTTCTTAGTTTAAAATTAAACCTTACATAATGACACTTGAAGAGTTCTTAATGCCTTTCTCCTAAGGTACTCAAGAGGAGTAAAACCCATCTCCAGTCCTTTTTACAGCTGACTGGAGGATGGAGAACAGCAAAAACTGCTGGTCACAGGATATAACACAGCTTTGTATTCCATTTAAAATAATTATTTATTATGTCTAATTTAGCAGAAAAGGTCTACTAAGGGTAGACTACAATAAAAAATAATGATTATTAGATCTTCTAGCAAAATTCAGTGTAGACATGTATTCTTCTGAAGTAGCAGTATTTACTGCTCCAGTATGCCAGCAGGAAAGCTCTAGAACCTAGATACGCATTTTACATTAAGTGAATCTCTGTATGACATATTTAACTTCTGTCATATAAAACACCTTCCAATTAAGCACTTCATCTTTGTCACAGTGAAGAATTGCTAAATACAGAATCATCTCAAGAGATACATAACCCTACCGGTTCCAATCTTAGTCTGTTGATAATACACTAAGACAAGTAAGTGCTAACAATTTTTTATTGATTGTTTCCATCTGGCAAAAGGAAGAAAGCAGAAGGGAAGGCCAGAAAATTTTGGGACTATTCTAGAGAAGAAAATACAAGCAGAGGGCAGCATTAGAAACCAAAGGTGAAGAGAAACAAGAAAAAAAAACAGAAGTAGTCATTAATTCAGGGCAGACTCATGACTTTCCCAGACAGCTGTGTCAAATCTAAAACAGAATGCTGAAACCATTATCAGAGAACAGCTACAACACATTTGATATATGCAATCATTAGTGACACCACTCAAATCCAGTTTGCACTATGATTAAGAAGTAGCTGGGATGAATGTGCTAATACAGAAATTAAGTTCATAAACCAGATGTAGCTCCTCTCCCCTAGAAATAATTTTACTCTCAAGTAACTAAGTGCCCAGAATATTCCTGTGCTGTGAGATTCTCTAACTTTTTCATAGGAAAACACACCTGTGAAGTGATTTGATACTTCTGTCACACACACTGAGCCTGCCCAGGCACCTCAGTGGGATTTCCATGCAACATGAACCAAGCGCAGACTGCATTATACTTACAAACATAACCCTTGCTCTCGCACAGCAGTTGCTATGAATTAAGCTGGGAAAGTCAAAGGGGTAGAACGCAAGTTGTTCATCTAAATGTATATACATATCAGGAGTATAAGAGGAATCCTAGAAACACCCCAAGTTATTAAACAAAAACCATTTTCATTAAACAGTAACAATAATTACAGTAAACAAACTGGTCTTTAGACAACCTGCCTCCAAAGATAAAATTTCCCTTTAAAAGGGAGAATGGAGGCAGCTTGTACAATTTAAATGAAACTACCAGGTATAACTGAAAATAATTAGATTACTGAAGTGTTGACCAAGGAAAAACTAGTCTTTTTGGGGTTTTTTTTGTGCAAGTGTTGGCTCAAGTACGTCCCTTTCCTTGAGTATAGACAGAGTTATTAAACAAAAGCATAAGACAGTGCTACAAACTAAGAGCTATGTTAAACGACATCAGAATACACACAAACAGGATCCTACATAGTAATGAAAATTGAAATGTAAAGAAATTTTGACTTCACAAAGCATGTGATTCAGTTATAAGCAAGCACTATTTAAATCAAACACAGGTTTTAAGTAATTTTTAAAGAATCAAAAGCATGCAACTGTTTTTTTCAGCCATTTGTTCACAGATAGCCTGAACTTCCATGTAATCATTTCTAAAGTGGCTGCAACAATTTCAAATACGAGAGCACTTACCTTGGTATTGTCACACATTTTGTATTGCAATTCTGAGTGGTTATTGCCTTCTCAAGCTCATCCAGCTGTCCTGTTTTCTTTAGCTTCTTGACCAAGCTTTTCACTGCTTTTTCACACCACTTCTCCTCCTGACCATTCTGCTCACCACCACCAGCCCCTGCAGAGCCACCAGCAGACTTTTTCCACCCTAGAAGTCTCTTCACAACTGGTGGAGTGAATGGCAATATGGACATGACTTTCACCAGACAGAACGCTCAGCAAGCAGTAAGTTAGGATTCCCGTCTGATCCCTAAAAACACAAACCAAAACAAGAGACACATTAGCACTGCGGTTTCACATGAAACAAATACCTCCCTTAGGACCTTTCACCGCCAAATGCCATAGGACACGGCGTCCCAAAACAAGTCAGATAAACAGCTCAGAAGTAGTATGCATCATAGTTGGGTACTTCATCAATAAAGTTCAATTTTGCTGCAGACTCTTCAACAGCTAACATATGCTAAGATTACTGTTGGAACAGAAATTTAATTTTTCCTCAAGTTTTTCCTGACTAAAGCAAACTTCAGTAAATACAGAAGGTAACTTGAGTCTAGCTTTGCACCCAAGCTGGCTGGTTTTAGTAATTTATTAGTATTTTTCCACAGGTGATTGATAAATTGCATACACATATATGCATGTTCTGCCTCTCTCCAAATTAATTTAGCAGGTGAAATTGTGTTTGGAAGGTCATTTAGTCATTATGGCTTGACAGAAGTCTTCCAACAGCCAGCCATTTCACAAACCTTTTCTCATTTTCTTCATCATGTTTTAAATAACTACCAATTTTTGTTCTACGGTGGACACCAATTTCAAAGTCACCCGTAAGTCTGGTAATAAGCTTATTCCCATCTAGAATTCAGTGGCCTACAGATAGCGCATCTTCTCAACTGGCAGCACTTAAAATCATCAAGTCTTTCAAAATTCATTAAGGGATAGTTAAAATCTTATTCTGCAGGCACCAGGGCAGTAGAACCATCTGTTTTCAATTTTGACAGCCTTTCATTCAGTATAACTACCTGATCAGGATATTAATATAAAATGAAATATTAAAAGGGATGCTGAAACTTGAGCTACATTTAGCATTCACTGCAATATGCACTTCAAATAATTTAAAAGAGAAATAATGGCCACTTAGAAAAAAGCATCTCATTTTTGCAGCTTCCATTAGGCCAGTTTTAGGCATTAAAACATAATACCTGAAATCAACAGGCAGACCACTGTTAGAAATTGCTCAAGGACATTAATGGTCCTACGGATAAAGTATAGCTTTGAAGTCAAAAATCATCTTATTTCCAGGCAACAAATGGGTATTTCAACTCCAGAAACTTCCCATATTCCCAAGTTGTAAAAGTCAGTTCAGTCAGCTGAAAATACCTTGTTTTAACTAAAAGCTAATGCTACCTTCAAGGCTGCTTGATTTGAGCTTTGAAGGCAGCTTATGTGCCTCCAACCTGTACAGGCACACTCCCCACATCTATCCAAAATATACCAACTTCATCTTACTGAAGTCTCCCATCTGCAAAACAGCATGATTCAAGGTACTTCAGGCTACAGTATTCATGGCTAATTTATGCCTTGTCACATTTTTGCAGTTTCAGTGAGGGCTAAGTCAACAAACACTAGATTATATTCTACAGGTAACTGTAAGTCCTAACTTTGCAACTTCCACAAAACAGAACATTCAGTAGGCATGACATTTCAGTTTCAAATAAATTACAACTCTATAAATCTGCTTCTCAGAGCACCTAAATATATGACTGAAGCAAGAAATGTAGTTTTCTGGGGTCAAAGAGACAGAGGTTCCAATTAACAGGGACTGATGATCAGCACTGATAATTTTATGCAAGTCATTCAAAACACTCCATCCTAAATCACAGAATCACTGAATGGTTTGGGAAGGGACTGTGAAAAATAATCTTGCTCCACCCCCTGCCATGGGCAGGGACATCTTCCACTATCCCAGGTTGCTCCAAGCCCCATCCAACGTGGCCTTGAACACTTCAGGGATGGGGCAGCCACAGCGTCTCTAGGAAACCTGTGCCAAGGAAACCTCACAGCCAAGAATTTCTTCCCAATATCCAATCTATACCAAGCCTCTCTCAGTTTTAAACTGTTGGTTCTTGTCTTGTCAAAAAGAGGCCTCGGTAGAAAGTCAAAGCACTTGTTTTCACACTAGACTACAAAAAAATTTTCATTCTTCCAATAACATTACATTATTACAGAACTGTCCCCAATATCTCCAGCTGCAGGTTTAGCTGACCACACAGCATTGCACTCAAGTCCTGGCTACAGCAAACAAGAAAAATGAACTCAATAGCCAACATTTTAAAATTAAACACTGACTAGGACACTTGGGGTACAGTTTCATAGGGAGTCAAGCCAACACAACAGCTTCTTGCCACAGGAAGCCCAGTTCTCCTTCCTTTCTTTCCTGTGGTACTACCACCACCACTTCAGCACCAGTGCTAATGCCCTTCCACAAAAATTCAGCCAGCTAAGAGTAAAAACCGAACAATTTTGTGGTTTTTTGCCAAATTAGTTCTCTTTCAAGTTAAAAAGTTGGTCACACATGGTACTGAAGTACTACAGGTGATGTGAGATGAGTTACAGGAGTGTAGAAGGAGAACTCTACCCCTAGACTTCAGCTGCAGCACTAGTGTTGACTGCATAGCTGGAAATGTGCTTTAATTTAAATCATTTATTTTGGTGACAAAGCCAAATTAAGCAGCCTGACATATTCTGAACCATTCAAGGGCCTGGCAGTGAAACACATTAGACCCCTGATGAGTACACCAAGTAGCTCCAGAGATTAAAAAGGCAGGCTTGCATGGCCTCCACTGGTTGAAGAAACACAGTCGCCTTCTAAAACAGGGAGCAGCAGTCATTCTGAGCTTTATAAAAAGACTTCAACCTTTGAGCAAAGCCAACACAGAATGCTTCAGAGGCACACACAAGAAGTTCAGAAAGGTCGCAATAAAATCTTTAAAGATCCTGTTCCAAACAGTAGCAACTGAAGGTGTAATATCTGAACACTAAATTCAGTGCTGACAGATGTAGGCAACCAAGTACCACTATCATTGCTGATCCACACACCAGTTCTTCTCGTCGTGTGACTATTTCCTGCTCTTCACCTTCAAATTTGACATCTTTCAGTGCCACAGAATACTCCTTTGACTGTCAGCCTTAAAAAACACAGAGCTCAGGAAGGTCTCGTTCACCACCGAAGTGGTAAATAGCCTATTTCAGAGACTATTCTTCCAGGCTTTTCAAACATGCTCAGTGCTTTTATCTAATTTTTCAGCTTTTTAATACTCCCTGTGAGAAGGTGCCCAATTTTAGACTATTCTCTCCCTTAAGAATGATATATAATTTTCTGTATTCTCTGTTTTGTTTGTTTTTTAACAAAGATTTGCCCTTCTATGTCAAATGTACATTGAGTGACTTAAGTCTTG
Source organism: Atrichornis clamosus (assembly GCA_013400975.1). Taxonomy (NCBI): domain Eukaryota; kingdom Metazoa; phylum Chordata; class Aves; order Passeriformes; family Menuridae; genus Atrichornis; species Atrichornis clamosus. Next base: position 129,898 of record WBMZ01012892.1, on the reverse strand, counting down.
GAGCAGGAAAGAATTTAGAAATTCCATACATTTAAGTTTTTCTATATTTGAACTGTCATATGATTTTGACATATTCAGAGGCAAAAAAACCCAAGAAACAAACAAATAAAAAATCTTTTTCACATTTCCAAAAGACTAAGTTCAGACCTAACTAATCAGGAATTTCCAGGTACTATATTCAATTTTATCCAGTTGTCTTACAGATGTGTGCTCATCCAGCTTTTGTAGAAGAGGTCAGAAAGCACAAGTTGATCTGCTACCTCTGAAAATTATCTTAAAGAAAACCCAAAACAACAAGGGACATATTTAAAAAGCCCCATATAACAATGTTTTTTGCAGCTTAGCATCTATTTAACAAAAACACAACATACATCACAGCTGCAGACTAGAAGTCTGGGAGCCTAAAACTAACTTCTTCCTTCTAGCTGTTGTTTTGCCATGTCAGGGATTTGCCAGGAGTCATCAATAAGAATTTCAGTAAGTTATTCCAGTAGTGGCCCTGCATCTTTCAAAGGGTGAGCAGAGAGAATGTGACACAAGTAGGACAGAACTTCATTCAGCTTAATATTTCAGCTGGTTGAGATGAGTACTCACATGAGAATATTTCAGCCAGCTTAAATTTGAAAAAAAATGCAGTCTGCTCCAAGCCTAGAGAAGACAGTGCAATCTGCAAGGCATGATTAAGTTTAATTATGAGTATTTTAATAAATGCAGATTTTGCAACAAAAAAGCAGCAATTATGTATCCAGCCTAGTGCTCCAATGGTTCCAAAGGTGGCAAAAGGACATGCTACTCAAGGAAAGCATGTGAACCGGGCTGTTTTCTGTAGTCCATTCTCCTCATAATCCTTCAGCATTTTAAACTGTTACAATATGAAATTAAAGGCTACATTGCTACTTATTCCCCTCAGCAGCAATTTAAGAACTTGCTGTCCACAACTCCATTTAATCACCTTTCCAACATGCTTCCAAAACATCTCGTGGCAGACTGCACGAGTATTTAACTGTCCACTGTTAAAAGAACTGCTTTTAGTCATTTAATTTATTCCCTTCCTCATTTCAGAAGGTGACTCTTGTTCTACCACTGCAAACTTAACTGAAGAATTGTTTGTATACATCTGAGCTGCAAGCTTAATAACTGTACACTTGAATCACGTCCCTGCTTCAAAACAGAGGGGTCTCCGTCCTTGTCACTAAGAAACTATCTGAACACAGCTCACAGTTTGGAATGCTCCTCTGGACAGATGCCAAGCCTGAAAGCTTTACTTCTTCAAGTAAATTACAAGTACTTGAAGTCACTGCATAAGGACTGATGTAAGGACCACAGAAAAAAATTGTATCAGCCTAAGGTTATCTTTGTACTTATCTTCTCGGTCATATTATCCTAAAGCTCTCAACATTATAATTTAAACAGAAAGTACAAAGGCAGAAATTCATACCTCATGATGAACTGGAGATAGAAGGCATGGTGCACGTCTGCTGCTGAACATCCGGTAGGAGCTCAAACAAGAAGCCCTAGACCTGCACTGGGTTCTAACTGCACCCACCCAACTAGCCTCAGAAACACTTTGTTTATATTAATGGGTTAGGGGTAACTGTTAAAGCTCATTTTTGAACAGCAAATCCATGCCTACTCATCAACTGTAACTTCTACCTTCAAATGGATACAGTAATATAAAAAGTTTTTATCTCCTGAAGAACAATTCTTTCATACACAGTTGCTGTTGACACAAGCCTATCGCTGAAAACATTCCTCTAGTTTTTTGCCTGGTACACATTCTTCATGCACTAAAAAAAAGTAAAATTATAAGATGCTCTTCCCTCAAATGCTCCCAGAAAACAATCTTTACTAATGCTGCAAGAAACATTTCCACACTGCTAAAATGGCTACAGATCAAAAACATGCTAAATATGTAATATCCCCTCTTACTTGCAACGATATTTTTTTGTGATTTCCTTGTAGTTTACAGCCAACCACCTCAAAAAACTGAGTACTCATTCACAGCCTTTGCTTTGAAAAGGAGCTCAGATGTGCTTCGCCATCACTTACTCTTTGCACCATCTCCCCTTTGCTCACACTCTTCTACCGAGGCCCAATGCCATGGCACAAATCTGATCTATTTTTCTTCCTGTGTACTATATCGAATATCCACAACACATCAATATTCAGAGACTCTGTGAGTAACTGCTGGGATATTTTCAAGATCCCTTTCCAAGTTCAACTGTAGTTGAACTAGTAGTGCCAAGGCAGCAGTGTGTTCCGTAGTAGAAAACTTATATTTTATCCCTTTCCATCCCAAATCCACCTCTGGACTGTGCCTTCAAACTGCAGTTTTGGATACTCAAGGAGTACTGACTGTTACTCAGAAAGGTACAAGAGTTCCTTTAGATTGCTGGAACACAAAGAGCATGTGCTTTTACTCCCAAGAGATTAATACTGGAAGAGCTACAAATTGTCTAACTTTGGTGGTATTTGTTTCATCTCTGCCCCCGCAGCCTATCTCTGCTCCCTGATGCACACATGTTTCTATAGTTGGTCAAATAGTGTCATAGTTGGCAATTTCTAAAGTCAAAGTTTGAGTCATGTCTGCTATTATTCCATTCTACTGTGGTTCTCTGGAACAAGTATTAAATATTAAGCCCATGATCCCAGCAATAACTAAGCATAAAAGATGAAGAAAACCTTAAGGGCAGCACGCTAGCAGACTAAAATCTTCAAGGGAAATTTTCCTTTCCTGAGTGTCTGGAACATACTATAAACACACTGGTGCTACCAAAAATATCAAGTGATTTCTGGCTAATTTATTCTAAAGCCTTATGCAACATATTTCATATCAGTCTGCTTATTCATCTTAAACTTGAAATAAAGAAATCTGATCTCTCCTGGTTTTACTAGAAGTATTCTGGCTTAGAGGAATTTCATTTGCAAAAGCTCTTCTGGAATAAAGAGGACAGAAGTTAAGCTCCTGAGGAAAGAAGATCGAGGAAAATAATTTGTGGTATTTGAGAGAAAGTCTACAAGCTCATTTCCTCCCTATTTTAGTCCCATTTTTGAGATTTTTTTTTAAAGGCAATGTTTCTTTTATTAATCCTGGAATCTGGTCATGATTCTTTATCAATTTCACCAAGTGCATAATGTGCACCTGAATTCTGTATGAACTTCAAACTAAAATCAAAGCCAGTCTTTTCCATTTCAGATAGAACACATTCTAGGTTAAACCACTCACTGAACAGACAACAGAAGACACTGAACTTCTTCTATTGCACTCACAACTCCTCCAAAAATTGCCTTTTGAGATTCCAGAAGGGCTAATTCTTTCTTTCCCTAAAAATGAATACTAGACACCTGGCTTTGTGACACTTTTCTGAAGAAACGCCACCAAAATAAAAAAAGTGGCATGGTGCTCATCCTTACCTTCTCTTACTCAGGTCAGAGTAGGGCAGCAGTCCCTTACTGGTTTTTAGGTGGGTTTTTTTTGCTTTAGGGGACAGGGAGTTCAGCCCTACGGAACAATGCCCTCAAATCCACCTTCCAGTTCAGGTTTTCAGCCGATTAGCCAATAGTGGCAGGTGGCTCTGGAGAGATTCCATCCCAAGGGGCTCTGGCCAGCTCAGAGACCAGAGCTCTGAGGAGCAACACCAAGATCCTGGTTCTGTTTTGACACAAGCTGATGAAGTTCAAGGCACGCTGCTTGTGATCTTGGAGAGCAAGAGCAAAGGAAATTCTTTCTCTGTGCCAGTTTTAGAGTGAGAAATTGAAACATGCCTATATAGAGACTCAATTTACACATTAATTTTTAAGTTTACCACGCTCTAAGTATTGCAGTGTGTCTTAGAACTCACATAACTGTACGCATTGAAAACACAATTACTCACCTATTGTGACAGTGTATTTTTCCACTCTCAGTCACTCCATGAAGTTTGTTTATAAATCAAATAAGAAAACTCAAATTTCTCACACACAGAACTAAATAAGCACGATCATGATCTTAAAAAAGCCTGAGAAGCTATGGTTTGCTTCATTTGCTAAGGGCTACCTCAAATTATAGCCAAATGCAGTAATGAAAAGGTATATTGCTATTAAAAAATTAGCACTCCATGTAACACGTGCACTCATGTGTTGCTGAAATTGCCTGCAACTGGAAATGTGAGAAGGAAGAGTTGTTAATTTTACTGACCTTTGATTAAACTACTAGTAGGACCAATGTCTTTTAGCAACTCTCCTAGAATTGCAAAAGAGGAAAATTACCACAACTGCAAGCAGCTAATCCACCTGTCTCTACAAAGCTGCAAACTTATTCCACTTATTTAGCATTATGAACAACATCAGAATATTGCTCCTTAAAACTAAAAGGTCCTTAACATCCCCAGAAAAGCAGTGAATAAGCACTGCAAACCACAGCATTTTGAGTCCTTCTCACCTCATTAATTTTGACTAAAATTTTCCAAGTGTAACAGGCAAGTGTCAGCTTCATTATTTTAGAAAATAAATACTCCTGGGCTAAATTTGACAGGAATATTCACACAACTGCTATCAGTTACCTAGGTGCATTTCAGTCTATAGCTTAGCAGTTACACCACTTTGTTAAAGCCCAAACAATTGCATTTAACAATTAGTTAATGCAAGTTCACTTTCAATACAGGTCTAATGTTCCTCAAACCAGCCAGCCGCCCGTCCCCTTGATAAGCAGAGCTCCATTATGTTATGTATCTGATGTTAAGCTCGTATTGCTGCAGTGTATCAAACCTACCTTGAGCCCCACACTAAACTGATGGGAGACCCAGAAGCTGCTCTCTCTCGCAGTCTTGGCTTGGTCTTACTTTGCACTATGGCTGTCAAACACGCACAATCAAAATAAAATGAAGGCTTACTGTTTGCAATGGAGTTTCTGTTACTGGAAGTGGAGAGGAATGTTTAGGAAGTTTTTCTGCAGTAGCCAATTTCTTCTAGCACAGAGAGTATTGAACACAGGGCTGCCTGTATTCTATTACAAAAACCTAATCCCATCGCATGACCTGCAGCAATTCAGTTTAACAAATCAACAATTACAAATATTTTGGCAAAGTAAGCTTAGGTATTGTTTGCCTCTCGGCACAGTTCACAACCAGTTTATGGCTTTATGATAAAAGTCATTAAATCCAATCTGAAAAGCAGAATTTACAGCTCACTTAGCAAGTCAGGTCCATAAATGGATGCTCTCAATTACAGGGCATTTACATGCACAACCATTAAGGCAGCATTGAATACATTTGAAAACTCTGGAATACTTTTTATAATAATTAAAACTTTGCGTACTGTTCTTTATACAAACAAAACTTAGGAATTCGCTTCAGTCTCAAGCAGAGCTCAGATTCATTGTTATCCAGAACCTACTACAAAGCCTGTTCTCCCAGTACTTTTGTGGGAAAGGGATTAGAGAGATGGAAACAAGGTTTGTTTTTTAAAGTTGCTCTCAGTAGCAAGGAATTTCTTTTGAGCTCCAATAAACTCAATTATATCAACTGGTGCTCAAGACTTCTGAAAGATCAAGTGGAACAGGAAGATGGAGGAGGACCCAGGGCACGTCTTTCATTTGGAGATTCGCTGTGCAATTCCAGCATATTTGATTTTGTTGGTGAATCTAGCTGCTGGGTGAAAGAAAACAAGAGAACAGTTCAGAGACCACTTTTTTAACCTCATTTTTTCAATTGTGGTGTTTCTTTTACCATCAAACAGAACCTCAGGAAAGCTGACAAACTCTTTTTCAAGATTCTATCACACATGTCCAGCTTCTTCAATAAAGAAATCTGGATATTCAAATACTTCCACTCGTTTTGGTGACTGTCGGTGTATCTGACCCACACAACTGCAAAACAACAACCAACTCCCTGGTTATCCTTTTCAACATCCCAGTTTGCTGTTCAATATGTGTTCAGACTCATCTTTTAAGCTGAAACGACCTCAAACAAGACCCTCCACTTCCTCCTCTTAAAGACATTTGTAACTAATGTTATCTTTCATCATGATAGTGCTAAGCAAAGGGGGAAGGGACTTCACAAACACCTCCTTTACTTACATTCTCATCCACGTCGAATTCACCAGAGCTTGTAAACGTTAGAAGTTTCTAAGCTGTGCCTCAGAACAAGCACACAAATAACCCGCTCACACACCAACACCTCAATAAAGTCTAAACAGCAACCTTGTTCTGCTAGCCTTTCACCTCAACTAGAGGGTGTTTCTCTTCCAGTCTGCAAAACAGAGCAAGGACTAAGCAGTCTCTCACTACACAGTCCAGCCCCCACAGAAATAATGTCATGAATCAGTGTGAAAGCACAGCTCTCCAGGCTAAGAGAGAACACTTGAGAAAAGACAAACTGTTGTTACCTGTGGTGTCCTAACAAGCTGTTATTATAAGCCTCTCACTACTGATGGAATCTAACTCATTTATAACCGTGGACTGTGGTAACATGAACTCTGCACACAATATATACACAGGCTGCTGTTTCTCAGAGACACTTGTTTTGGTAAACCCAGTAAACAAAACTTTTTCTTAATCCTATCCCACTTGTATAGCATTTGAAAAGGGTACAACACACACGTTGGTTTTTTTTCAGTGAGAAACTGTGACGGACAACCAAAAAGACGTGAGACCAGACTGCAGCCTGAATCCCAGCTGTTCAACAGCCCTCCACAATCATCACAAGAGCTCTTCACTCATTCACACACTTTTCCCCTTCTTTTATTTCCCCAGAGTGAAGACTAAAAGACCCTGTTGTACTGCACTTCTCTTCCACTCCACTCCTCACAAAAAAAAAAAAACACACACATTACAAACAGGAACTCCACAACTCTGCAGCAACAACACCAACCACTTGCATTTATCACGATACAACTTCCCCCGTGCGCTTATCCAGACAGATGAAACACTTACCAGGTTATCTTTGTTTACAAACAACACCCAGGGATGGAGCAGCCACAGCTTCTCTGGGCAACCTGTGCCAGTGCCTCATGGCCCTCACAGGCAAGAATTTCCCCCCAATATCCCGCCTACCCCTGCCCTCTGACAACACACTGGTTGCTGTAGCATTGAAGCCGTGAATAAAACCACAAATCTCAAGTCCAGTCTCACGCGGGCTGTGTGCCCGCGGCTCTGCAGACAAGGAGAGGGACAGATAAAAAGGTGAGGCGAAGCCTCGCAAACCCAAACTCAAACTCCTAGCTCCAACACAACTCCTAACCCCATTTCGCTTTTAACTTTCTACTCCAAAACTCCAGGGAGTTTCGCACACCTAACCCTGCCTGCACGTCCGGGAGGCACATGGGGGTGTCCTGTGCAGAGCTAAGCGCTGGACGCGATGATCCTCGCGGGTCCCTTCCAGAGAGGGATATTCTGTGAACCCCTGCAAGGAAAACACACCAGGCACGGAGAAAGGGAGCGGGGGAGAGAAGAAGGAGCAGCACAACTTCTTTATTCCCTCCTCCTCTCACCCACACATACACACGGGGAGCACAGCCCGGCCCTCCCACTCCACCCCGGGGGTTATACCGGCGGGAACGGGATAACCCAGTCCGGGTCCCATCACAACAAAAGGGGCTAGGGCGTGGGGAAGCGCCCCCGGCCCCGCCGGGACCAGGCCCGGCCGGTTCCCCACGGCCCGCGTAGCGCCAGCCGGGAGACCCTGCCGTGGGGCAGCGACCCCCGACCCGGCATCCACCAGAACCTACCGGGAGCCACCAGGATCCGCCGAGAGCCACCGCTCCTTCCTCTCCTTCTTCCTCCTCTCCCCTTCCTTCTCCTCCTCCGTCTCCCCGAGTGCTGTGCGGCCGCCGCCTCTTCCCTCAGCGTTACCTCCTCTGAAGGCCCGCCCCCCGCGCCGCCCCGCCCCCGCCGCCGGGCGGGGAAGTCACTCATTGGCTGCATCACTGCGCTCTATAAGGAGCCGTGCGGCGATTGGTTTAAGAGGTAGATTGGCTGGTAGAGCGACCAATAGCATTGGAAAAAGAAAGATAAGGGAAGGGGCGTGAAAGAAACAGGCGTGAGGCGGGGGAGGCGGGGCGAGGTCACAGCGCTGATTGGTCGAGTAGGCTGCCAATCACAGCCCCGCGCGCCTGCCGCGGGCTGCTGACCGGGGCGGAGCGGAGGTTTGGGTGAACTGCAGGCGCGCAGTCGCAGTGGGGCGCGCTAGCTCCGTATCCATCCGCGGGGGACACAGTGCAAGCGGGGAAAAAGTGCATTGGTTCCCGGCGGGAATTGCCGCTGGACACGAGCTGGGGTCTGCCCGGGTGGTCAACGGCACCTAGCATGTACCAGCAATAGTGTGATAACATGACCAGGGCAGCGACTGCCCTCTTGTGCTGGCACTGCTGGGGCACCTCCAGTCCTGATGGCAGCTCTGGGCCCCTCAGGACCGGAGAGACCCTGAGGGGCTGGAGCGTGTCCAGGGCAGGGAACGGAGCTGGGAAGGGGCTGGAGCAGCAGGAGCAGCTCAGGGAGCTGGGAAAGGGGCTCATCCTGGAGCAAAGGAGGCTCAGGGGGGCCCTTCTGGCTCTGCACAACTCCCTGACAGGAGGGGGCAGCCAGGGGTGGTCGGGCTCTGCTCCCAGGGAACAGGGACAGGGTAAGCAGAAACGGCCTCAGCTGTGCCAGGGGAGGGTCAGGTTGAATATTAAGAAAAATTCCTCCATGGAAACGGTTGTTCAGGCCTGGCACAGCTGCCCGGGGCAGTGGTGGAGTCCCCATCCCTGGAGGGGTTTAAAAGCTGTGTGTCTGTGGCACTTGGGGACATGGGTCAGTGGTGGCTTCGGCAGTGCTGGGGGCACAGTTAGACTCGGTGGTCTTGCAGGGCTTTTCCAACCTAAAGGATTCTGTGGTTCTAAATAGATTTAAACTGCCCAGGGCTTCATCTTCTGCAATGACACAACAGCTCCAGGACTGAGGGTCCCGAGGTGAGACACAGGGATAAGGCAGCTTCGAAGTCTCCCCAGCCTCTCTCTGTTGCTTGTACCCACCCCGGGGCTTCCTCCCCAAACTCAGTGACTCTTAACACTGTGATTTCTCCCCATGTATTGGGGTTTTTTTCTTTTAGCTACTGCCTTCAGTAGACTGTACAAAGCTTCAACCACCTGTGTTGTGGTAACAATGAAAGGTAACCAAATTTCTGCACCTAAGCAGACGTCCAGGCTCACTACAAGTGAATTAGAGCCTGTTGCCTGCAATTGCATGGCTGGGGACCTGTCAGCATGTGAAACCCGTGGCTGTTTTTTCTGCAGAGACCCTTGCAGTGATGCCCAGCAGGTTCCCTGGAGTTGTTCAGCCTGGAAAAGAGGTTGCATGGGGAACTCCCAGCACCTTCCAGTATCCAAAGGGGCCCACAAGGAAGCTGGAGAGGGGCTCTTTTTCAGGAACTGTAGTGACAGGAAAAGGAGTATTGGGTGCAAATGGTAAGAGGACAAATTTAGGTTTGATATTAGAAAGAAATTCTTCTCTGTGAGGGTCATGAGACTGGCACAAGTTGCCCAGGAAGCTTGTAGATGCCCCAACCCTGGCAGTGCTCAGTCAGATTGGATAGGGCTTGGAGGAGGCGGGTCTAGTGGAAGCTGGCCCTGCCTATGGCAGCGGGGGTCAGGACGAGATGAATTTTAAGGGCTTCCAACCCCTTAATATGCTATGATTCTATGAGTGGGAAGCCACAAGTTGGGAGTTTAGTGGGTTTTTTGGGGGTGAGAAGCTCCATTCCTGATTTGCTATATGGCTGTTGGAGATCCTCTGGTTTTCTGCTTTTGCCTTTTTGATAGTTTTTGTTACTATATATCATGTATCTCAACTCAGGCCAGTTCCTCTACACCTGAGGTCACACCTCACTAACACAGCTGTTGTCTCTCCAGAGTCATGCACATCCTTTAGACTGGAAGGGTTTCTGCACTCAGTGATGTAGGTATTATGATTCAGTGTCTTGGGCACAGCTCCCATCTCAACAGGGCTGGCATTCCCAGGAGCCAGGTGAGACACATCACAGTGTTTAGCCCTTCTGACAGAATGGTAGATATGGACTCACAGAAATCTCCCTCTTCCCTTTTTTGTGTTTGGATTTGCCCATCTTGAAGCAGACATGTGGCTTAATCAGGTTTTTTTGGTTGGATTCACCCCCAGTCCCAATAGTTTGAGATTCAAGCTGGTCGTGAAATTAGCAGCGAAGTGAAATGGAGAAGATCCCCGCTGCAGACAAACCAGAGCATCTGACAGATTGCCATCATGTTTGTGAAAGATAAGGTGTTCCAGTCATGTTGTGCCTGGAAACAGATACAGGTTATTCAGCCAGCACAGCACTTGCTTTGTGGAGGTTTCACTGCATTCAGAGAGAATTTTTTTTCTATGAGCAGAAAGTTAATTAAGCTCAGTTTTCATATGGATTTGCGTCAAACATTCCCTTCACCTCTCCTCTGCAACAGATTCATGGCTCCTTCTCCTCATATTTCCAAGGCTAATTCCTGAAACATCCAAATCTCACATCTATGTCCCCAACCTACTTGTGTTGGCCTTCTGTCTGGAGCAGCACATGATGTGCCTGGTTCAGGGATATGTGTGCTCTGCCTGGCCAGCTGCCTGCCAGTTCTACTTCCAAGGAAGCCAAGCAGTGCTGATAAGGGCTGAGCTTTCCCTGCCTTTCTCCCATGCAGAGCACTTAACAACATGTGTCTTTTCTAATGCAGCCACTGTTTGCCATGAAACTCAACAAACTTGGTATTTTCAAAAGCTCTACATCTCTTTTAGGTGTGGTTGAAATAAGCCAAAATGTTGACAAACATGTAATGGGGCACGCTAACACAAAAAAAAATTTCAGCATTTGCTGTAAACCTTTCTCTAGGAAAGGATTTTGCCAGCAGAAGGAAAAAAAAAAGCAAATGGAAGAAGGCAGCACCAGGGCTGCAAATCTCAGAGCCCAGAGGTGTCCTGAGAAGGAGGGTGGCTGTGGAGAAGGCAAGCAGGATGTGCATCTGCTCTAGAAAGAGCTCCAGCCACACACCTGCACCTCCAGGAAGATAATTGATTTAGACTGGATATAAGAAAGAAGTTTTTTATGATGAGGGTGATGAAACACTGGCACAGGTTGGCCAGAGAGGTAGTGGAGTCATTAAAGGAAACATTCAAGGCCAGGTTGGTCAGGGCTTTCAAACACCTGATCTCACTGAAGATATCCCTGCCTTTTGCAGGGGAGTTGGACCAGATGACCTTTAAAGGTCTCTTCCAATCCAAGCTATTCTATAATTCTGTGAAATAGTATTTGATTTACTAAAAAAGCTGCAAAACTCAATCCCTGATACAAAAGCTGGATATTACTAGGTCCTATTAATTAATCACGGAATCCCAGAATGGTCTGGGTTGGAAGGGACCTTTAAAGGTCATCTAGGTCAACCCCCTTGCCCTGGGCAGGGACACCTTCCACTACCCCAGGTTGCTCCAAGCCCTGTCCAACCTGGCCTTGGACACTTCCAGGGATGGGGCAGCCACAGCTGCTCTGGGAAACCTGTGCCAGGGCCTCACCACCCTCACAGCCAATAATTCCTTCCTAATATCTAATCTGAATCTTTCCTATTTTAGTTAAAAACCGTTCCCCTTTGTCCTGTCACTATCTGCTGTGCCAAAAGTTGCTCTCCACCTCTTTTATAAGGTCCCCTTAGGTATTGAAAACCCTCAGTGAGCTCTCCCTGGCACCTTCTCTGCTCCAGGGGAACACCCCCAGCTCTCCCAGCCTGGCTCCAGAGCAGAGGGGCTCCAGCCCTGGGAGCACCTCTGCGGCTTCCTCTGGACTCACTCCAGATCCACAGGTTTCTCCTACCATGCAGCTCAGCACATTTTGGATGTGAGCAGTTAGGTACAAATGGTTGTCAGCCCCATCCAGATTTGAGCCTGCAGGGTAAGAGCATGAGCTTCTCCCTCAAGGTCTCCGAGCGTGTGTGAGGGAATCAGCATCCTCACTTCTGAAGGACGACCTACTGAACGGCCTTCATGTGCAGAGACAGCAACAGCTCTGTGGTATCTCACAGTCATCTGTCTGCTAGAAAGAACAAAAGATGTTGAGCAACATGGTCTAGTGGAAAGTGTCCCTGCCTGTGGAACAAGATAGTCTACAAGGTCCCCTCAAACTTAAACCCTTCTGTGATTGTATGAAATAAGCTAGGATCTAAAAATGAAGCAGTAGCTGGCTGTGCTATGCTACAGAGAATACATGTTGACTTCCCAAAGCCTGTGACCAAATCCTGTAAGAGGTAAAAGAAATGCAACATCAATATCATATAACTTCAAAGACACCTAGGATTTCTGAATGGCCCAACACTATCAGATATCACTGAATGGAGGTGGAGGCAAGTGAAGTGCAATGCCAGGAAGACAGGACTGGGAGGCAGAGCAGATAGTTTTTGTGTTGAGGTCATTATTACCAACATGTCAAAATGATGTGCTAAACTGAAAAAAGTGGGAGAGCTTTGAGCAGAGTTGTGATGCAAAAGATCAGCCACCATGTAAAGACAGGAAATAATGTATGACTGGGGGAATCCTCATCCGGGTCTGCAGCTTCCTCGTGAGGGAAGGTGAAGGGTCAGACACTGTTCTCTGCTCCCTGTGACCAGGGACAGGACCCGAGGGAACGGTGGCTGGAGCTGTGTCGGGAGGGTTAGGTTGCATACCAGGAAAGGTTCTTCCCCCAGAGGGTGGTGGGCACTGACCAGGCTCCCCAGGGAATGGGCACGGCCCCAAGGCTGCAGGAGCTCCAGGAGCCTTTGGACAACGTTCTCAGGCACAGGGGGGGATTGTTGGGGTGTCTGTGCAGGGACAGGAGTTGGAGTGGATGATCCTTGTGGGTCCCTTCCCACTCAGTGTATACTATGTACTTCTATGTATAAAAATGACCACAAATCCATGGAAAACCTCTGTTAAATGCTCCTAGATTTCTTAGCACATTCTGTTGAAGAACTGTCGTGTACTTCAATAGATGCTTTGTCTCTTGCATCACTGGCTGCAGTGCTGCTTCCCTGCTTTCTCCAAATGCCATTTGAGCACAATATTTTCTCTCCAAGCTTACATGAAAGTAACTTTCCCCTTGCACAGATCTGCAAAAGATTATGAAAGAGGGAATGGCGCTGAGTCTGGAAGCTGTGAAAGGGACTGATTCCCTTTCACTCCGCATTACTTCATGGCCAAACATGGAAACAGCCTCTCCATGCCACTGCAGGACTGCTTGCCATGGGGAGAACACTACAACACTGGCAAAAACCTCCCCTATTGTTTGTACCAGCATGAAAAAAACTCCTGGAGGACTGAGATTGTGTCTCCCTCAGAGGGTTAAACACTAATTTGAACCCCTTTTCCTTGTATCTCACCAAGCTCGTACACAGCTTCATGCTCCATCAGTTCTTCTGGCAGCACAAAGAGGGTTAAAGAGAAAACCACACTCTGCTTTTCCCATCACATCATGAGGAACATGTCAGTTGATTTTCAAGACAAGTAATGTCTGTCTTACCGTCAAAACAGGCATTACATTAAAGTGACTAGAGAAGAGCTTTAGCATCATAAATTAAAATAAAGCCATTGCACGAGGCATAAAAATCTCCAAAATATACAGCAACTTTACTCAGTCATACCAGCATAAATTAAATACTCACAAAACTTCTCAGACCCTTAAAAAATGCTGCAACTTAAGGCTGGGAATAACAGCAAAATACATTAAAACGGCATTGCATATTTCTGTTAAGCTTATCTTTTCAATAATGAAATTATTAATTACTGCAATAATGACATGAATAATCTCTGAAACCTTGAAACTCAAATCTTTTCTTCACTACCTCTTCTGAAATGCAGAAGTATGTTTTCAATATTACACAAATCACTGTCACATCAGACTGGGCTGTTGGAAGATTTCAAAACACAGCCAAAAAAAAAAAAAAAAAGAAAAAAAAGAAGAATCAGTTCCACAGTGAAAAAAATATTGACAAAAAATAAAACTTGACAGCTCTTGATGTAAGCCTGCTGTGTCTGTCCTATCCCCTTGGCAAAGCAGACTTAAGAAATAACTACTATTCAAAATGATATGCTCAAAGCAAAGTTCTGCCTTTCTGACCCATCATACAGGAACTGGTTGGTGTTTGTGGTATAAAGTACCTTGCACTTATCAGATGGAATGGAGTTAGACATAATCCTTAGGACTGACATCCCCCTTGAGACACAGTGCAATGAGATCTGTATATCTGCTCGTGTTCTTACTTTTCACTGTATGATTTTGATGAGCAAATTATTATTTAACTGCCTTAATTTACCTTAATTCCTAGTACCTTTGTGCACATAAACCCAGTTGCCCTGAGTAACCAAAAGCGTAATGAATTGACAGACAATTTGGCTCAATCAGACACTTGAATTTTGAATTCTTTTCCTGCATTAACTTGCTTGACTTTGTGCTGAAATTGACAGGAAACTTTCATGCACTGAAACTGGCTTTTCCTTCCCCAATTCTGTTTTTTATTGCTTAGAATCATTTCATGTTGCCAGCATTTCTGTTTTTCCTCAGATTATTCCTTTGTCCTTTTTTATTATTCCAAATACTGCACCATTCATCTGCCTACATCCTTTATTTTGGATTAGTTGATTAGAAACACATTTATGCTAACCCCAAATAAGCCATCATTAAAGTGAAATAGCCTTGTTTACAAAGAGATTTACACAAGTTTATCTCTATTGACTTAAATAAACAACTGTAATTTGTGAGTAGGCCTGGGGGACAATAGCTTTGTTTCTGAATTAATGGTAGGCCTTGGTCCAGGAAGGATTTGTGTTTAAATCTATGCAATGAATAAGCTAGTGGGATCAGTCATGGAAACAAAATTCAGCATAAATGCAAACCTGGTATGATCCATTTTTCAATCATCTTTATTTCTTTTTTTTGTTTACTTTTTCCAGCAAGCTGACATTAATTCATCACACTGAAATCTGCAAAATAATTAAGTAAAAAATAGTTTGTGCCTCTGTAGGAAGGATCAAAATAAACCAATTTATGCTGTGATCAGTTATTGCAATACAGTCTGTTTCTGTTTTACACTGTGTAAGATGCACTATGCTAATTAAGCATATGTTTGTATAGATTAGTCTCAATGAGATTTACCCCAGTTTTCTACACCATCTGTGCAAGATTGGTAGCTGAGTTGGAGGTGATCTCTGTATAAGTCATCTACACTAGTTGAAGAAATGTTTAGAATACTTTGATGTAGAAGTTTTCTTTTTGTTATTATTGGTCTATCAAAGATTTACTTGCAGATTTTGACCATTCTCCTTGTGCTTTCAAAAACTAGTGATTTCTGGCCATACCAATTTAAAAGTTTTTATTAAAAGTTATAATTTTAAAAGATTTATTCTGATGGACCAAATAAATCAAGCAAGAATGTAAAGAACCTGCCAAATCCTTTCTTGCTTAGTTTTGTTTAGAGATATAAAACATATATTAGTGTTATGGGGGTGAAGATATCACAAGATGAAAATGTGGCCATTATAAAAAATTAGGCCTTAAAAATATAGTGGGACTTTATCACCACAAAGCTGTCATGTTGTTTGTTTTAGCTCTTGGCATTTATCATGATGGATAACTGATGCAAAAAAAAAAGTCTATCCTTCTCACAGCACTTGAAGCCAACTGATAGCTTTTTCTGTGTAATCCCCAGGGAGGCCTGTGTCAGAGCCTCCAACCCAGGCACTCTGCGTTACCAGGGGCTGATTTCCTCGACTGGGGTGACAGGAGAAGGAGCTTTTTGCTCTGGACAGCCCTGGAGTGATGCTGTGACAGCCGTTGGATTTACAGAGGACATTGGGAAGATCACAAGGAGTGATGTGGTGCAAGGGTCAGCTGGTTTTGTCCTCCCCTGGTTTAGCATCAAGTTAGTGCTGGGCACATGTCCTCTCTCAGCACAGCAAACTCCACCCTGCAGAAGTAAATTTTGCCGTGTCTTACACTTAGGAAGTGCCTTTCTGGCAGCTCAGACCAGATCTCACCAATATGTGGGAGGTCACTCTCCTCATGCTGTGTTCTGGCTGCAAGGCACCAAGAGGTTAAAAATCAACATTTTACCACTCTTCAAATTTGTGCCTAAGATGGACCATTACAACCATCTACTGTATGTTACTTCAAAGGCCCAGTAGTTTCCCCCAAAGAATCCCCTTTTAGGTCCACAGCCTTTGCAGCTCAGAGCTGTTGCAGAAAAGGTAGCTTGACCCCGATTACAAACTTGGGTTGAGAAGGATCCCCTATCTGCTTGCTAAGTTGGTGTGGTGAAAATGGGAGCCTTTCTCTTTTATCTTCATGCCACTAGATCTTGTTATACCTTTTTGTTGGTTTTGTTTTGTTACACTGATGTCTTCCTACAGAAATCTTTACCACGTGTAAGTATTTGGGGACTGAGAGTGAGACACCTCAGCATTTTCTTTTTTCTGAAATAAACAATCTAAACCAAGTTTCTTTGGTCTTTCCCTGCAAGGAGGGTTTCCAAACTTCCATGTTTATCCCAAATCCTCTTTACCTCTTCAACTTTCTTTTTAAAGTATGGGCATTGAAACCATGATCAGAACTTTACTACATTTACAGTGTTATAACACTTCTCTGCCTTTATTCAGTTGTCCTCTGCTTATACACTCAAAGGCCCCATTCCCACTCTGGGCTTTTACTATGTAAAATTGGGAATAGATAGAGTGACTTTCTTAAAAAGTGGCTTTCTTAAAGCCACTGCTTTCCAAAATGCAGTTCCTGCTCTTCAAGTTGAGATGTGCAGCCCTGATTCCTTCAGACAGCTGTCTTAAAACCACCAATCTGAGTGACTACATTTACTGCACTGTGCAGATCGGTCTGTAAAAGTAATTTGTCAATATTTATGAAACATGGCAGTAAGACAAGACTCCCAGCTTCCAGCCACAGGCAAGGACAGCTTCTGATTTTTCAGGCCTTCACACTTACAGGTGAGGAAAGGTCAGACAAAAATGGGAATTTAAATGCTTTAGAGTGGTATTGCTAATGGAAATAGAAATGCAGAGGTATGTCTTCTGGTGGATGTGACCAGAGCAAACCTGAAACTGCAGCCTGGCTGAGTTAGCTTCTTCATGCAAGTCTGACGTGGCTGCAGGCAAGCAGATTACAGATCATATAGTTTTATACACCAGAAATAAGGAAATCAGAGCATACAGGCTGCAAAAGTCAGATTCAGAATTAATCAGCCTGTTGAGATGTGTAATGGCAAGGAACAGGGCAAGAACAAGCCAAAAAATATGAAATCCCTGGAAAACATGGAAGAGGCACACCATGGACAATAAAAAGGAGCAGCTTCTGAAATAGAAGAAGTGGTCTGCAAAGAGCAAGGAACAAATGAAAGAGGATGATATTCAGTAATCCCGCTGTATGTGTTCAGTCCAAGATGCATTGCTTTCCAAGCCTGCACAAAGAGCGTTCTGCAGCAATTTGTAATCTACAGCAAAGGAAGACGAACAGCAACAGCCTTCAGAAGGAGCATCTTGCTCTCATCCACTGGATTGAAGATTAAAGCAAAAAAATCCAACCAACCAAAACTAAAAAATAGTTTGCACCTCAAGCACTGTTAAGACATTATACAAGAGATTTTCCAAGGACATTGTGTCTTCCTTTGCAGAATGAATGCAAGTGTCTTTCAGAAACTTAAAAGCTAAATTAAAGATTTAAATAAGGATTTAAGGCAAGTTTTTTCAGTTATTTTAGGCTCAAGGATCTACCTTGTCCTCTGTGTATGGTTTTGACCTTAACTGTGTTCAGTGTAAGCACAGGCTTCTCCTTAGATAACAAAGGGGATGGATGTTTGTGGTTTGAAGGGCAGAGGCTAAGAATTTTGGCCCAAGCGCTCCTGGTGGGTGATTTTATCACAGTGCAATACTTTGAAGGACCTTGAATTGGGTGCAATTGTTCCTGTTCAATTTTGCGTATGAAGCTCAGCTGCCCTCTGGCCCACCAGCGAGAAAAAAGGCCCGTTGAAGTTACATAAAACAGAAGAAGCATCTGGAAAGCCCTTTCCAGGAGTCATCTATAGTTTAATGAGAGTTGAAAAACTCTTGATTGAGTGCAGTATCTCAGGGTTTGTGAGCACTGTGACCAACGCAATGCGGAGTTCAGGGCTGGCTGCCTACCCGGGCCCTGGTGGATTTTGCAATGCACCAAACTTGGCAGGTGATTACACGGTTTGGGGAGGAAGAGAGTCAGGGAATGTCAGTCTGAACTCTGTCCATTCTTAAGAAACTCGGTGGAGACATGCCTCGAGCGGGTTTGAGTCCAGCAATCGTTCTGCCCCAGGAAAGTGCCCAGCACAAACCCTAATGACTCTGCTGATGGGCACTGTCAGCTCCTGTGCACCACGTGAGAACTGCCCTCTCCGGAATATGCTCAGAGAAGTGACAGCCAGTGCGCCTCGGCTTCCTTCTGATTATCCATTCCTGGATGCTATCTTCTCATCCTTCAGCTGATGTTCCTGCTATTCCTCCTGTAGCTGATCCGGAGGAAAAGCACCTGCAGTGTCTCACCTACCACGTGTCAGTGCCAGACAGCTGATTGTCAGCCTACCCGAGGAACTGTCTAGACGCAGTGATGTGCTGTCAAATGCACAGAGTTAACAAAATGATAGGGGAGAATATTTTCCCCGTGAATCCTCTCTCAGTCATGATCTCAGAGGTTATTCGTGTCAGTGGCAAGTACAACATTTTCAGATGAAGACAGAGTTTGATGAATCAACTGCCTCTTTAAGATGTTCTAATTTTGGGGGTTTTTCCAAAGTCCATCTCTGTCATCAGCTCACACTTACACAAATTCCCCAGGCACATGCAATGCTGCAGTTACAGGTAGTTTGCACTTATTTAACAGCTAATGTCAGTAGATAGTGGCCTCCTGCTGCTAGATAAAGCCAGAAAAAAATCCATGACAATTTACACTTGGCATACAGTTAAAAATTAAGGCTAGTGACTAGGAAAAAAACATCTATTTTTAAACAGAACATCAGTATTTCTTCTTAGCTTGCTTCTCAGCAAAAGGGTGAGGAGCAGAGAAGAGTATGAGAATTACCCCAGCACCATTTACAATCCAGACAGATAAGCTTGTCCCCATGAATGAATCCTGCCATCCCCTTCTCCTGTCTTTTTGCCCTTTCCTGAGCACAATAACTTACTGGGGCCTGATACGGCTCAAATCTGTGACATGACCCAGCTACAGTCTCAGCTGTTGGTGAGGCTGCCAGGTCACCCATAAAATGCTTTACATGGGAGATCTCTGTGCTCTGAGCCAGGAGCTGCATTTCATGGCCGCTGTCTGTGGCAGCAACAAAGCCTTGAGGAGAAATATCAGGGAAACAGGGCCAACCCCATTCCTATGAAAGAATGTTTGTAACATGGTTTTGCTCTATAATATCCACAAAAAAAGGGGCATTTGTGGGATTTACAGGCTAGACCTGTGCTGGCTTTTGAGGGTGCCTTGAGGCTATCTCCAACACCAAATCCTAGTACACAGATGGTTGGATGCACTTCACCAAATGTTAGAAGGTAGACATCAAAGTCCAAGTTACTCACCCTAAACTGTTTAGAGGACAGTTCATCTGACCTATTTTAGAGATTGTTTTAGGGTGAGATGAATAATAATAGGAGACCCCCCCTCATTATTCTACACTGACTATAAAGGGAGCCTCTTAATTTTTAGATGCCTCAGGCTGCTTCAAATCTTCAAACCTGGCTCAGGCACACAGCACAGCATGAAGGGTGTAAACCTGTGGGGTCTAACCCTCAAACCAGGTCTGAGCCTGGCCACAGCAGTGTCATTTTCCCCCTGCTGCAGCCCTGTGATCAGATCAGCAGTGCAAGGTGTGCATTCTGCCGCCAGAGCCGCAGCCGGCATGGAACCAGCAACACCCAGAGAGTACCAGACTTTCCGCTTTCAAAACAGGGCGGGCACGTGAAAAATGTTGCTGCAAATGGTCCCTGGCCTGACCTAAATCCCAAACCATGCCCAAGACTTGTCTGGGAGAGAGCAGCTGGCCCAGGGCCCAGCCTTCTCCAGGGACTGCAGCCATCAGAGAGCACGGACAGGAGAGCTCTGTGTGTTGGGCTTTCCCATCTGCATCTGCGTGGCGCTGGGATCAGACTGAGCTGTCCACAGGCTTTGGCATCCTGTCCTGCTGCAGAGCAGGCCTGACATCCTTCTTGGAGCAACGTGGAATTATCCCTCAGTAGGACAATACATACTAGGCAACAGGCTGGGGGCAGAGTTGGGGTTTTGGGTGTTTCTGAGGGTTTCACACCTGGGTTTGTTTGTTTTGCCAGGGATTTTTGGGATTTTTTTGTTTTGATTTTTTAAAATGTACTGAGAAAAAAGCTTGTTGTTCCAAACATCCTCAGCACAATCACAAGATGGAGCCCCAATACTCCAAAGGCAGGCATGATAAATGCAAGAATTAAAATACCAATCTGTTGATGACCAGGATTTCTACCTGGCCTGTAAATCCCTGGTGTAACATCACAGTGCCCAGCGTAGCTGGGAAAACTGTATGACAAGGTCAGGACAGGGATTGATCTGGGAGCTCTGGAATTCCCTTCCTTGCTGCTCTTGCACAACATTTCTGCTTGCCAGCTGTTGCCTTGGCCTTCTGTTCTTCAGCCTGCAAGTTTTTTAACAGCTTTTTAGATTACTGTACATTTGCATTACAGTGTGTTCAGCAAGAGAAGATTAGAAAACATCAGTAAAATTTTTTTCACCTTTTGATTTTTATTTTTTATTTCATATTTATACATCTTAATCTCTAAATATCAGGCATTCTCCTATAGGACTGCATAGGAGTCCTGCAAGGGGATTTCAGATTTACTTCTGATCATATCCAAAGTAACCCCTATTTTGCTGCCCTCCATGTCAGTGGGCAGCCATCCCTATCTGCCAGCTTTGTCACTGACAGCAGCTCCATCCTGCCTCAGATGAAGGAGCTGGTGTGTGGCTGCATCTTTGCATAAGACCCCCCCTTCACAAAGAGCCGGTAATTGTTAAATAAATTATATGCTTTATTGTCCGCATGTTAATAACTCTAATCCCACCTCCAACTACCACATTTGGAAATGTGATTAGGGAGGATTATACCTCACCTAATGCCTAATCAGTTATCTGTTCTTAGCTGGCCTTTTATTTCCACACACGCAACATGAGGGATCTAATCAAACATCTCGCACGCACGGAAAATGCCGAGAGAGTTAAAAATCAGTTGAGGGAGAGCAGGTAGCAGCTAGAAACCAGACATGCCTGCAAC
This sequence comes from Atrichornis clamosus, assembly GCA_013400975.1. Classification (NCBI taxonomy): domain Eukaryota; kingdom Metazoa; phylum Chordata; class Aves; order Passeriformes; family Menuridae; genus Atrichornis; species Atrichornis clamosus. The sequence goes on along the minus strand of WBMZ01012892.1, from coordinate 108,598 downwards.
ATCACCCAGTGTGGTTACGGCTCTGGGCAGCACCCAAACTCACACCCTGAGCATTTGTTTGGGCTGATGAAAAGCCAAAAGGGCTGGAGGTAGATCTCCACCAGACTGGTTTTCTGGTGGGTTTTTTTTCTCAGACAAAATGTGGGGGATTTTTTCTTCCTCGTGCAATTCTTGGTTTTATTTTACTTTACATAGGAAAATATGGATGCTTTTTCCAGCAGTACTAATGGGAGGGTTGGTGAGTGCCACAGTTCAAGAGCTGCCTAAACACTGTCCCTCAGAGCTGGTCTCTGAGCACCAGCTCCTTGCTCCCTGTCAGGATATGAAGTTCAGTTTCTAGGATGTTGCAGCGAACATGGAGTGACATCCTGCTGTCCCAAAGTGGTCCATGGGTTGAAATCCAGTGAGCAGAGTCACGCAACGTGATGCCTTTCCCCAGTGCCCAGGCAACCTGAAATCACCACATACTTCACCTTACCAAACTCTGACCTCACACAAGCACCCAGAAGTAATCACCTCTTCCCCTCACAGAGTTGTCTCAGACAGGCAGCACCTGATGGAATTCCCCAAGACCTTAACACCAAGAGAAATGGCTTAATGAGAGCCAGTAGTGTCTGGAAACCCTCTTCCAAAAAGATGGAGGACCAAAACCTTCCTTACCATAAGCTGGCACAACCCTGCTGGCACTATCAGAGCCACCCTAGTTACCCAGACAAGGCTTAGCTCCTCTTTCTTGGAGCACCAGCTCTGTCTGCTTTCTCCTTCCTTCAGCACATCCACACACCCAGCAACAGCTCTTGGGCAGGCAGAGCCAAAGGGACCCAGCAAGGGGCACAGGGGTCAGAGTTCCTCTCTGGTAGCTGCAGTCCAGGCAAGAAGGTTTGTCAAGTCTGTGCACTGCAACAGCAGCAGGACGTGGAGCTGCTGGAGCCAGTCCAGAGGAGGCCCCGGAGATGCTCCCAGGGCTGGAGCCCCTCTGCTCTGGAGCCAGGCTGGGAGAGCTGGGGCTGTTCCCCTGCAGAAGAGAAGGCTCCAGGGAGAGCTCAGAGCCCCTGCCAGTGCCTCAAGGGGCTCCAGGAGAGCGGGAGAGGGACTGGGGACAAGGGATGGAGGGGCAGGACACAGGGAATGGCTTCCCAGTGCCAGAGGGCAGGGTTAGGTGGGATATTGGGAAGGAATTCCTGTCTGTGAGGGTGGTGAGGCCCTGGCCCAGGTTTCCCAGAGCAGCTGTGGCTGCCTCGTCCCTGGAAGTATTCAAGGTCAGGTTGGATAGGGTGTGGAGCAACCTGGGAGAGTGGGAGGTGTCCCTGCCCGTGAGAGGGGAGCTTGGAACGAGATGATCTTTAAGATCGCTTCCAACTCAAACCAGTCTATAATTCTACAGATTTGTTAAGAAAAGTTCACATTTTCAAGTGGGTTCACATTGTTGGCATTTTTTGTTGCAATAAAGTTGGTTCTCATTTGCTTTTAAGTTTATAATTACAACACCCTGCTGAGGTCTGAAATGTTGGGAGCCCTGTGCAACCTTGGCACCATTGGTCTGTCTACAGTGTTTGTTATCAGGAAAACCAGGGACTATGTTTAGGGGAGAAGAAAGGAACAAATATTTGGCAGAGAACTGAAATTATGTCCTGAATATCAACATAGATGCAAAATAAAGCACGGTGATGGAGAAATACCCAAGGATTTAGCAATTCTGGATTAGAAAGAGGATTTCAGCCATGTATTTCAAATCTCTAATCTCGAGTGAGCAAGTAATCTAAATCCACCTAATAACAGTGAATGAAATTATAGCTTAGCTAAGTAATTACTCCCTTTTTTCCTTCATATCATTCAGAATAAATACATTTCATGCGCTTTCATTGGATCGTTACTTTACATTGCAATGATTTTTAATATTGAACTTTAAATATCTGTTCTCTTGGTTGTCTGAAGCCAGACTTGCTCCCTGCTTTTGGTTCTCAGTGTTGAAAAAGCCCCTCTGTACAGCCTGGTGCTAATGTAACCCCAGCTACTTCCTTACTAGACCTCTGCCTGTGCATTTATCAGCTTGGCAGCTTCAGGGAATTCCAGGTGGGGACTAAATTTTGAAGCAGAGGAACATAGGTGAGTTGTGATAGAGGCTGTAGCAGCCACTTTTCTGATGGACACCTTGAAGTCTGATCTCACACAGTCCAGAGGTGCTGCTGAAGCTGTTCCAGCAAGGCAGCACTTGGGAATTCTATCTGAGGGCCAAATACACACTGTAAAAGCTGGGAGGTGATGTTCTGGTCGCTAAGCACGAGCCTGAGCCTGCTTACACCTGGGAACAAATGTAGACTAACTTCTCGAGTCATCAGAAGAAGGGGAATAAGGGCATACCTTAAGATACTCCTTCCCTGGAAGTGTCCAAGGCCAGGTTGGACGCGGCATGGAGCAACCTGAGATAGTGGAAAGTGTCCCTGCCCGTGGCAGAAGGGTTGGAATAAGGTGACCTCTGAGGTCCCTTCCAAGCCAAACCGTTGTGTGATTCCGTGGAGGAGGACGCAAGGTTCACAGGGGCTTCTGTTGCAGCCCCCAGCACAGTGTGGCGCCTCGTTGGCCAGTGGTGGCAGGAGCTGCAGCTCTGCCTCTCACTCCGTGCACTCCCAGAGCACAGATGGGCTCAGCCCTCTCCCCCTCCCCTACATGAAGAGCCTTGGAGGGATGTCAGCCAGGGCATGCGTTTGTGGACCTTCCCCATGGGTGAGCAGGCAGAGGGAGGCAGTGATCAGAGGGACGAGCCCTGCTGAGGAGGGCAGCAGCCTGAGTCTACACTTACTGCGTTCTGGTGTGTGCTGTGATTTGCCTCATAAGGTATTTCAGGCTTAGGGAACAAAATATAAGCCGTAATCCCAAGGAGTGGTGGCTTAAGGGCTGTGCCTGTGGCATGATGCCTCCTATAGCCAACACCTGCTGGGGAATCATGGAATGGTTTGGGTTGGAAGGACCTTAAGGACGATCTAGTTCCAATCCCCTGCCGTGGGCAGGGACACCTTAAACTCAACCAGGTTAACTCAGAGCCCCACCCAACCCCGCTTTGAACACTTGCGGGGATGGGGCAGCCACAGCTTCTCTGAGCAACCTGTGCCAGGGCTTCACCACCCTCACAGCCAAGAATTTCCTCCTAATATCTAATCTTACCCTGCCCTCTGCCAGTTGGCAACCATCCCCCCTGTCCTGTCACTACATGCTCTTGTGAAAGGCCCCCCTGAGCCAAAATCCAGCCCTGCAGAAAGGCTGGCACACTCGCCCCCTCCATGAGCCTGAAACCTCTGTGCAAATCACAGCCTGATCAGAAAAGTAAAGGGAGGTGTTCCCCCTTGTACCTGTGATGATCCCTTCCCTGCCACGCCCTCCAACCTGACCCTCCCCAGCTGCAGGCAGGCTGCCGGCCTTGCTGCCCAGCTCCAGCCTGGAGCCCAGGGGAGCACAGTTGTGTCAGACACTGCCCAGACCTCCCGCCAGCTTCCACATCCCCCAGCTGGCTGAAAAAAGTTGTGGCCTATCCCTTTCTAACCAACATGACACTGTTTTGGCCGTTCCTGTAGCCAAGGAGGGGTAATTTTTGAAGGCTAGAGTAAATGGTAGTTAAAAATACTGAAGGAAAAACTGAGGCAGGGAAGGCAGACAGCATGGATGAGGTTAGCAGATTTGGGAGTTAGCAAAGTTAGAAGTTTGGTGTTTGACACATGCCCTGACACATGCCCTTCACCAGGACAGCAGCATATCCTCCTGGAGGAGCCAGTGCTTGGGTGTTCCAATCTTCCCACACACAGAAGATGGATTTTGAGGCCATGTCCAGGAAGGCAGGAGAAGCTGCGGGCTAACACACTTCAGCAGCTGCTAAATTACCTCTCCTGTCACAGAAACTTCCAGCACAGAGGCCATGTCACCAGCTGCCTGACAACTCTCAACACCAAGCAAGAGAAAATGCTGCCTACTTGGTCACTTCTGCCAGTGAAAATTGCTCCCCGAGCAGCCTCCAGCTCTGTCTGCTTGTGATTGATCCACAGGTGGCTTTTTAGCTGTCATGCTTTTTTTGCTCGTCTCCACCTTTCCAAGAGATGAAAATCCAGCTGCTGGGTGAATGCTGACCTGCAAATTGGAGAAAGTGCATGGCAAGGTGGGGCAAAACCCTTGTTCCTTCCTTGTTCCTGCAAGGAAGGAAAGCAAAACCAGCAAATTTGTACATTAAAAGAAAAAAATTAGAAAACAGTGAGATTCTTTTTCCTCGCTATTATTTGTAGTTTGCTTCAGCTGTATCTTGGATGTCAGGATGGGTATTAGAAGCAAGGAGCTTTGAGGGCTTCAGGACATAGCTCGGGCTTGACCAGAGCACAAGTAACCCACAGCAACAAACACAGGGGCCACACTTTGGGCTACCAGAGCATTGCCAAATCAGGCAGCTGAATCCCATTTTAGGCATCCACATCCAAAATCCAAGCCCTAAATATTAATTTTCAGCCACTGTTGATGTTTGGCATCATCGGTCAGACTCTGGCCAAACCACCCAAGTCACTGCAGTGGCATCACTCCCCACTGCCCCCTCCAAATTCAGCACTTGTGATTTATCAAGCCTGGGTCTCCTCTGTCATCCTGTGGGCTGCTCACCCTACACCATGATCCTGCTGCTGCCTTTTGCTTTTAGTGACTCTGAAAAATACATATATTCCCTGCAGTTGCCCACCCACCTACTTTGTGTGCTCTAAGGGGACTTCTGCCCATGTTGGATGGTACAGGGAACACTGTCACAGCTGAGATGTGCTTCAGACTGTAAGATCAGCCTTCACCTTGGATTCTTTAGAGCAACATTAGCTTCTGCAAAGGCAGATTAGGCCTCAAAGATGTCCTTCCCCTCTCACTCAGTACCTTCTTTTAGCCTTGGTTTGATATCAGAGTCCTCCATTCTGCAGAAGCAGCAACTCTGGTATCACACAAAGGGGGCCCTTCCAAGGCTAAAGCACTCACAGGCCTATTTCTCAGTTAGTTAAAATAAATGGATTTTTCTCCCAAGACATAACAGTTTCCACTGAGGATGCCAGTGTCCCCCACAACTGTCCTTTCTTGGACTAGAAGAGAGCTATGCAAGGGCATTGCTATTCATCTAGCCATGTGTTTTACCTTCTCACTAATCAAAACCATCCCTGTTTTTCCTCTCAGAAGCTGACACGGGCTCCCATCCCAGCTCGTCTTTGAAGTTACAGTTTCTGACTTTCACTGTCTTTCCCTCCTACCCTCCTCATTTTGAAGTAAGGGGATCATCCAAGGGACACCAGTGTGTGCTTGATTGAGAGCCCTCCAGCTCTGCTCCAGAACACAAGCAGACGAGACTGATAAACTGATATTCAGCATCCATCTCCAAGGAAGAGGCTCACAAACACATCCAGCTCCCACTGAGAAGCAGGCCACAGCTGTGCAGGCTCTCAGGGAGGTGGGCAGGCAGCAGTGCCCACCCCAGGAGCAAGAATAAGTCTCAACAACAGATCTGTCTTCTTTGGAAAAATAGATATTTGGGTATTTCCTGGGACACGAATAATAATATTCCAGGAGTTCAACTTGATGCTCCTTGCAGGTCTCTTCCAACTCAGGATATTCTATGATTCCAGTACTCATCAGGAGCCCACAGCCTGGGGAAAAAGTCACTTTGGGGAAAGAAACTATGGCTTTCTAGTAATGTCTGGGAGGTTTTTAGTCCCTGATGCTCAGGTGTCTTTCTAAAACCCTCTCCATCTCAACTAGAAACCATGGGTTTGACACAGAACCCCTGCCTTGGCAGATGATTTGCTATCAAAGGTGTCAAAACTCCCTCTGTAGTCAATTGTGTGTTTTAGTCTGCCCTAGATATTTGCCATAGGATGGAATGGGTTATTCCTTGGATAAACCTCTCACCACCACACACAGAAATAACCTGGATGCCAAGGCACCTTACAACGAGAAATTCTATGTTTTGTGGCACAAAAGTTTGGACAGATGATCACAATGATGGGAACATCACAAAACATCAGTCACAAACAAGGGTTATGGCTCAATCTTGCTCCCTGGACATGGAAGGAAGCAAACCCAGTCCTTAAAATTTCAAGGTTCTGGTGAATTTGCGACATAAATTATTCATTGCCCTAAACAAAGTCATCCCCTTATCTAACTCATCTCTACTTGCTGGAGCAGTAATATGGCTGCAATTAATTCTGGTGCAGAAGAGCCAATAAAATGAATTATCTCCCAGAAACCTTTCTTCTGCAGCCTATTTTAAGGGCAGAAACGAGAACATTGCCAGAAGCTTCTTTCAGACAGACCATCATGAATTATAAAGACAGAGGACAACATGCAGATGCAGATCCTCCCAGGTTTTGGTCCTGCACCAGCTGGGAAAACAACAGCTCTGTCCTCTTGCCTTGACTGAGCTCAAGGCTTGCATGGGCAGGGAGGGACACCTTCCACTATCCCAGGTTGCTCCAACATGGTCTTGGCCACTTCCAGGCATGGGGCAGCCATCTCTGGGAATCCTGTGCCAGGGCCTCACCACCCTCACAGCCAGGAATTCCCTCCCAATATCCCATCTATCCCTGCCCGCTGGCACTGGGAAGCCATTCCCTGTCTCCTGCCCCTCCGTCCCTTGTCCCCGGTGCCTCTCCAGCTCTCCTGGAGCCCCTTGAGGCACTGGCAGGGGCTCTGAGCTCTCCCTGGAGCCTTCTCTTCTGCAGGGGAACAGCCCCAGCTCTCCCAGCCTGGCTCCAGAGCAGAGGGGCTCCAGCCCTGGGAGCATCTCCGGGGCCTCCTCTGGACTGGCTCCCATGGGTTTAAGGCCTCAGCAAGACTCATTTCTCCTTAAAGTCAAAATTCCCCATCTCTGCCTGAGTGAGCAGATGATGAGCATGTACCTGCCCCCCGACACTGAAATTAGCCCCCCAATCCTTCCCTCCCATTCTCCACTCACAAATCCCTCCACATCCTTGGAGCAATAGCAGGGAAGCAGCATCCCAAACAATACAGCTAACACAGACTCTCACACCAGGCTCCCTCATCAAGGCACAGCAGAGTCTCAGATTAAGTGATAAGCCTCACCGCAGCCCACAAAGATGGATAAAGTCACCATTTCCATTTTACAAATAGAGGAGCTAAGGCAGAAAGATTAGCTGCCTTCCCTCAAGGAGCCTCAGTCCTGGACTCAAATTAAATGAGTTTCTCTCTAAGCAGGAGATGGCTCAGGTTACATCTGTGGGCTGTAAATCACGGAGTGCCTGGTTTAGGCTGATGGGAGAGAACACATGATAGATTATTAAATGTAATGAGGCTTAGGTCCCCAGCTTTGTTTGGGGCCAATACTCTAATTTGTCCAGATAAATTAAATTTTCAAAGTAAAAAGTGTTTTTTCAAGCATTTTCACTAATCTTTTGCATGATGCTGGTATCCTCTCTCTGTCTCTCACCTACTCCTGTCTGAACTACCAAGAATGCAGGAAAAAACATATTCACCCCTTAGTATGGCTTGAAGATGGTACAGATCCCACCCTCCTCTCTCCCCAGGGATGTGGGATTAACAGCGCAGCCCAACACCCCAAATTATGTGTGCTGAACCCGTGGACCTTCAGTTTGTGGTGTCCCTTATTAGCCCTTCATCCACACATGTCGAGCTGTGGGTGCATCCACAGCCTCCTGCCTTTCTAATCTGCTGCTCCACACAGAGAACGTGGCCTCTGGAACCACGCTGTGTCCCATCCTGGGTGTTTAGTTGTGTTTTGGGGTCTTCAGTGGTGATCAGTAAAAGCTCTGTGTGCTGGGTGCCAGGGGCCAGAAGACTGATAACCAAAGGCACAGGGCACGAGAAGGGACACTGGGGACAGATGTCCTCCTTTGCCTGCCACTGGAGACCAACCAGCATCTCAAAAGTGTGGCTATTTGACCCATTCCAGATGTTTACCTCGAGAGGGACTGCTCTCCTCTTGGCTGTAGGAGGAGCTGGAACATCAGAGTCCCTGCTGTGAGTGTCTGACCTAGGTGAGCCAAAACCCTTTCCTTCAGCCACCCTGCCGCTGCCACCCAGGCAGGCTATGCTCCCAATTCTGATTCCCAACGTGACATTTTTCAAAGCTTGTTGGAGTCCTGAAAATCCATCTCACAACACATTTTGCAAGTGCCACCTCCTACCGAATTGATTCACAGAAACACACTGCAAAGGGTCAGTGGGTAATAAATGTATCTACTTTATTAAAAAGTATATACTTCTACTTTATTAAAACCCTAACCTGTTAGCAGCCTGTTAGCATCCTCCTGCTCAAATTTTAGCTGCTTCATACCAGGGACCCATTGTAAAAGGTCTGTGGTGCCCTCCAACATGCTCCTAACACCCTCTAGTCCCCTTGTGCTGCTGCACAGAGACACCCACCCTGTGCCACCCCGCCCGGGCTCTCGCAGCCGCCGAGCATCCTCCGCACACCTCTGGTCCCCACAGGCCTCTCTAAGCCCTACCTGCTCCCACATGCTGGCAAGTGCCTTTTCCTCCCCTGGAGGCCCACCCAGCACCCTCCCTGCGTGGACGGAGCATATGGCCGGGCATATGGGGCGTTAATGCAGCAGCTGGCGCGGGGCAGGGTTCGGCACGGCGGCCGCCGCACACCAGAAACCCTCGTGTGTGACGCGGCCACAGCCCATGCTTCGGACATCCCTGCGTGGCCAGGGGGCTCGGTGGCGGTGTGTGCAGCCGCTCCCGGCTGCTGGGATTGACTCTGATGCTGCTTACAGGGGCATCGGGAAGGGAGTTCCCTTCCTCACTGGCATTTGGAGTCATCCCCGTGCTTCATTCTCCCCCGCTGTCGCACAGTTGTTTCAGAGCATCACCAGGCACACGGACATTTACTCTCTGGTGGTGGGTTTTCTCCAGGGGCGAGGTGCTGGCAGCCTTCCACCCTCAGAGACAAACCTTTGTCACAGATGCCTGCTGATGAAGAGCACGGTCCCCCGAACCGGCCACAGCCGTGCGTGTCCCTGGTGGCTCCTGCTGCTCTCACCAGCCCATCTCGGCTCGGTCTCTTGCAAGAAAACGCCCTCTCTTGGTTACTTTCTTCTTCCCTCTCGCTCCAAATTTCTTCCTCGACAGCTGAATCAGACGAGGGTGCTGGAGAAAGGGAGATGGGGTTTCCTGGGAATACTCCTTCCTAACATTTAATTTTAGTGCAGGTGAAGCCATAGCACTCCCCAGGATGATCTGCACCTGTGCAATGGCCGTGTGTAAAGGGCGGGCTGGCAGTACGAACACAGATACCTGTGTGCTGCAAGGGCACTGAGAATAAATCTCTGTGCCTCCCCGTGCCTCAGTTTCCCCCAGAAAGGAGAAAAAACATTGTCTTCTTCATAAAACCTGGCGAAGATAACAGCCAAATGCACATTAGGTGTATGTAGGTCTGTGTGTGCTTTCACACATACATCAGCGTTCTTGAATCTATAAAGCAGATACATTTATTACCCAGCTTGTCTGTTTCTGCTCCAGGGAGAAAGCACCCCAGGTGACTGGAGCTACAAATCTGTCATGGGCTGAGCTGATTGAACACAAAGAGCAGGACACCAGGCAGCTGTATGAGGAGCATATCTGCATGTGGACTGCTGCTCCAGCAGTGGCGACTGCCCATAGCTCACAGAGTCACAGAATCACAGAATCATTTAGGTGGGAAAAGCCCTTTAAGATCATCAAGTCCAACTGTTCCCCCAACACTGCCAAGGCCACCAAACCATGTCCCCGGATGTCACATTTACACATATTTTAAATCCCTCCAGGGAAGGGGACCCCACCACTGCCCTGGGCAGCTGTGACAGGGCTGAACCTCCCTTTTTGTGAAAAAATATTCCCTGATATCCAACCTAAACCCGCCCTGGCACAATTTGAGGCCATTTCCCCTTGCCACTTGGCAACAGGTCCCAACCACCCCCGGCTGCCCCCTCCTGTCAGGGACTTGTGCAGAGCCAGAAGGGCCCCCCTGAGCCTCCTTTGCTCCAGGATGAGCCCCTTTCCCAGCTCCCTCAGCCGCTCCTGCTGCTCCAGCCCCTTCCCAGCTCCATTCCCTTCCCTGGACACGCTCCAGCCCCTCAGGGTCTCTCCTGTCCTGAGGGGCCCAGAACTGGACAACACCTTCAAGGTGTGACCTCACTGTCTCCCCTTGGGAGATCTTCTTCCATCTCCCATAGAGCTTCTGCCCAACTCTTCACTTTCCTCCAGCTCCTGTCTTTAAATTTTGGAGTGTCACAGCCTGGCTTCTGCACTCTTGCAGCAACACTCAGAGCAAATCCCTGCTCACGTTCACTTCAGATCCAAGGATCTTGTGTCAGAAAGGCTGTGAGAATTTTGTATTTCCAACTGATTTTTCAATGAATATGTCATCAAGACCTCCAGAAAAATATTATAAGAGCTGCTTAAATGAGAACCACATTTCTGAGAAACCAAGGGTGAAGCCTTAAATATTTCCCCAACGATGCAAAACTCCAGCTAACGCTGCAGAAGTTGGTCCCTCCGAGACAGCCCTGTCCTGCTCACTATGGAAACTGAGTTAACGGCTACACCTTAAAGACAGGCAGGCTTACAGCCATCCCTGTAAGGATTTGCCAGAGGTTACCCAAGAGCAGAGGAAGGTTTTAGCTGACAGACAGGCTCTGTCCTTAAAACCTCAGCCCCTGCCTGGTCTGGCTTTGCATCTTCTGCCTGCAAATTGGCTGCCTGAATTTCAGATGACCCCCGAGGCTCGAGGCACTGCATGAACTGTTAGGAAGCCTGATCGGATTTGTGACATCTCAGTCAGTGTCATCTCTGCAGAAAGAAAGAAATGAAATAAAACTCCAGGAGTTGTAGCCCAGCACTGCCGTTTGACATCTTCCTTGGTATTTCTATTTATGGCTTTTAGTCTCAATTCCTAAGAAAATGAGCTTTATAGAATAGCATAAGATTTACATTAGAAACCACTACTTGCCCAAACTGGGCAAAATTATTAGTGGTACCATGAAGGGAAGTGGGAAATATCAGCTGAGGCCATGTTAGGCATCAGAGGGTCCAGCCCTGTCTTACCCTTCAAGAATAATCTCCTAAAAACCAGGGTCCTCATGAGGCCACTGATACTTGTGGGATGTCCCCAGCCTCACTGGCCTCACTACTTGGTTATGGTTAATTGAGGTGTAAAAATTTCTTAGAATCACCAAGTCATTTAGGCTGGAAAAGACCCTTAAAGCCATTGAGTCCACCCGTTAAACTCCCTCTGGATGTGGCTGAGGTCTGTATTTCCTCTGCCTGGCAGGCAGCTGTGGCTGGGTGTGACGGCAGGTGATGGTCAGGCATGTCCTGGTGCAACCGAGACCCCCGGAACAGCTCCAGACGCGGGTACCAGCCCTCCGACGTCTCCAGCAGCGCTCCGCTGGCAGAGCTGCGTCCCGGCCACCACACGAGGGCAGTCCAAGTTCGAGTGTGCAGGGAGCGCAGACAGCACGTGTGCTGAAATCGCGGAAAATCGTACTTATATATATATATATATATATATATATAGTTATTTTTTTTCCCTGCACAAGATTTCATTCGGGCATCACCAGGGGCTGCTCCTCAGCCCCTGCGCCCTTCTGGTGACAGCCCAGATGCCACATGAAGGGTCACCCGGGAGGCCCACCACAGAATGGTCCATCGCCCCGTTTGCCGTCATTTGATCACAGCAGCATTCAGGCTGGAAAAGGCCCCGGAGATCACCGAGTCCAGTCACTAACCTGTGCCTTCCCCAGCCCCCGAGCAGCGCTAAGGACACACGACACACTGACTGCTTCAGGTAACAGTTTATTTTCTCCAGGGGTGCAAGATGTGCAGCAGGTACGTGTACAGGACTGCCAAGAGGAGTCGCAACCGAACAAGAGACTGGAACAAAGAAACCTAGACAGCATCCTGCCCTACAGCTAATAGTGCAAGTCATTTAAAACATTGGTTCAACATAGGAGAACACGGGGGGGAAAAGGTATTTCCAAGCCACAGGTATCTTCTCTCCTTCTGGCGGAGACCCCAGAGGTGGAGCTGGGAGGTGGGACGGGGCTGAGTTCACTTGGGCTCAGACTGTGTGGGGTGTATCTCCTACAAGAATGGATTTTTCTCAGTTCTTCCCTTTTTGTTTTTGGCTTGGAAAGAAACTCAGGTAGAGACCAAGGAGCTGCGCACTGTCAGAGGTACCAAAAGGCAAGAGCATACCTTAAAATGCAACTACAGGTGACCTGCTGCCAAACACAACATGTTCTTAAAAACAAGAAAGCTGGAATCTTGCTTCATTTACTCTCTTACCTTACAAGTTTCCTCTGCAACCACGCAATATTCCAGCTTCAGGGCACTAAGACTATAAATAAAGCACTAATCCCCTTCAAAATAGGTGGAAAAGGATGGGGGCCATAGCAGGTCCCAGGGGGCTGCAGCCGGGGCTTGAGCAGAGCAGAGATGGGGGAGCATCTGCAGCCCCACTGGTTTCAGTGGGAGTCCTGCTGAGGACCACACACGTTCTAGTCTAAAACATTTTAGGCTGTTTTAAGAAATTACTCCCTTTTTTGTTTTTCTTCTGCAGGAATGGAAAAGCCTCTCACTTCCCGACCTGCAGGCTCTCTCTTCCCCTTTTAAAATGCACACACTTTCCCTGTACGTCACTTCTTCCGCACAACTGCCGGAAGAGGCTCTCGCAACGCTCAGCAAAGGCTTCTGAGCCCAGGGCAAGGGGTTGCCCGTCCGGCTCCCTGCCACTGGTACCAGGAGATGCTCCTTTGGCAGCAACACCTGGCCCAGGCAAGCACAGCCTGTGCAGCACCGCGCCGGTGCCGCTTCCCCCTCCGCAGCCTGGGTGCTCCAGCAGATAGCAGCAGCTGCTCAGGAGCAACCACGTAGCCATATGTTGCCGCTAACAAGCGTTTACTGAAGCTTGTTTCTTTCCACGATTCCCAAGTGTCTGATTAACGCACAGCTCCTCCAAGCGATTTTTCAGAATATTTTTCAGCCTCCCCTTGCAAATCTACCTCTTTTTCTGTTGCTCTGGCATTATAAGCAAATCAGAATGCGAGCATAAAATGGGGTTAAAAGCCGTGAGACTCGAGAAAAAAAGAAATTAGAAGTGTATTTAAATAGCTAAAAAGTCATTCCCCTCATTTTCGTTTTGCGGGGGTTTTTTTGTGCTCAGAAACACACTGCTTATGGGATGACCCTGCCGTGGTCCTGCAGGCTCCAAGCCCAGATGAGATGCTCAACAACAGGCCACCTGCCCTGGGAAGGGGATATTGGTTTTTCCATCTTCTCAAGGCACATTTTTGGAATCTGGCTGCAGATCTAGACCCCTGCCCAAGCACCTGATGGTATGGAGTCCTTCTCAGAAGTGTGAAGGAAGGAAAATAACCTGTGGCTGTAAGAACCTAGGATGTTTTACTGGGATTGTAGCAGGGTGTATGACCCATGAGCCTGAATCCCTGGTCCTCAGGCTTGGGAGGATGGACTTGGACCATTCTTTCCCATTGCATTCCCAGTTAAAACAGCCTGGGAAGAAATGAAGCTGCCTAACCTGGGCTGTGCCAGCATCCCATCCTCTTGGGAAAGGCTTTTCCAGGGACTGTCCCATCAGCTGAGCAGAGAGGAGGGAGCAGTGGTGATGGGAACATCCCTCCCTGTGGTTAACCTTATCTCACTGAGCTATGGGAAAGGAGAGCACGCTGGTAGGTAGCAGAGAGGTGCTCTCAAAGGTGATTCATCCCAGCCCTGGGAGGTCCAGCGTAGGTGGGGTGAATCACTCTCCATCAGGGCCTGCCTCCCTCCAGAGCCCTGGCTTCAGAGGAGGGCTGGAAATCACACTGCAGGTTGCAGGACAACCAAAATCAAAGTGTCAACATGTAGGCGTCTCAGTACGCACAGGGTACCTGTTTACTTCACTTCCAAATGGCAGAATGATGTGGGATGAGTCCCACCATTCCTACTGGGAGCTTGTTTTCCAGGCTTTTGCACCTCCTTCAGAAATAACAAGGAAATTCTGTAACTCTTAAGCGGCCACACAAATTACAGCGATCATGCTTGTGTCAGTTGTGTTCACAGAATCATCAAAGAGTTTGGGTTGGAAGGGAGCCTTAAAGGTCATCCAGTCCAACCCCCTGCCCTGGGTAGGGACACCGTCCACTATCCCCGGTTGCTCCAAGCCCCCTCCAACCTGGTGAGATGAACAAAAACCCACCCCTGCACCCTGAGCTGGAACAGAATGTCCTTCCAGCCTCAGGTTTGGTGCTCACCACCCCGTCCTGGCTGGGAAATGGGAGCGGATCCCCAGGAAGGCACCCCCACACTTGGCTGGGCTCCCACGTGGATACCTGTGGCCTGGACTCACCACACAACATCAAAATGGGAAGAAACAGGGTTTTCTCTAATCGTCCCTCTACACCCCAAAACATGATCACTGCCAGCACTCAGCTCCCTCCAAACCCACCCAACCCAGCGCCAACGCGGGAAAATCAACCTTAACTCCGGAACTGTCGTCAGCATCGCAACGCCAGCGGCCCCTCGGGCTGGAGCCCGTACCAGCTCCATGCTTAATTAGTAACTGATTATTCTGGCTTTCCAAAAGGTGTCAGGCAAACATCCACAGCACTGAGGCCACACGGATGGCGGCGCTGGCGGCTCAGCAATTGTGGCAGCTTTGCCTTCTCACCATGGCCACAGGCAAGAGAATCAAGTCCTGCTAATAATTTAAAAGCATCAATTAATACACTTTAATAAATACATAAAATGATCTAGTCTCTTTTTTTTCCATCCGCTTTTTAGCATCAATCAAAGTTAAGGGTGATTGTCCCGTGAGTAACTAAGGCAAATTTGTTTGTGTACGTGTGTGTTTCTCTCTACTTTTTTGATTTTTTTCCATTATTTTGTACATAAAGCAATCACATAAAAATAGTTATAAATAGAAAAATTGCAAAGGTTTATCCCCACTTAGACATATAGCAAAAAAAAAAAAAAAACCAACAAAATAACAAACA